>JAQZBX010042910.1:0-21838 GCA_029593785.1 Cabassous unicinctus | reverse complement strand
CACTGTTTGTCTAATAGTGTGTTGTTTAACTTCCTTACCTTTGTGCCTGATCTCATTCTCTGCCCCTTACTGATTTACACTTTCATTCCATTGTAGTCAGAGAAATTACTTTCTATAATTTCAATCTTTCTGAATTCATTGAGAATTGTTTTGTGGCCTGACATGTGTTTTATCCTGGAGAATCATCCATGTGCATTCGAGAAGAATGTATATCCTGCTGTACATCTTTGTAATGTTCTGTATATGCTTCTTAGATCCTGATCCTATATTATATTATTCTTGGTCTGTGTTTCTTTATTCATTCTCTGTCGAGATGTTCTGTGTATTAAAATCTCCCACTATAAATGTAGAGGAACCTATTTCTCCACTTAGTTTTTTCAATGTTTGCCTCATGTATTTTGAGACACCTTGGTTAGGTGGATAAATACTTTCAATTGTTCTTTCTTATTGACAGATTGCTCCTTTTATTAATATATAGTGTTCTTCTTTGTCTCTTAAAATATTTTTTCATTTAAACTCTATGTGTCTGATATTTGTGTAGCTACTCCCAAACTTTTCTGTTTATTGTTTGCATGTAAAACTGTTTTCCAACCATTCACTTTGTCTCTTTGCATCCCTGGGTCTAAGGTGTGTTTCTTGTAGAAAACCTATAAATGGGTCATATTTCCTTATCCACTCTGCCAATCTGTGCCTCTTGAATGGAAAGTTTAATCCATTAGCATTCAGTGTTATTTCTGTGAAGGAATTACTTACATTAACCATATTCTCTTTTATTTTTATGTATGCCATATGTTGTTTTTATTTCTCTTTTTATCTTTTTGTTGTTCTTATACTCTCCTGCAACTCTATGTCTTTCTTAAATTTTCCTTTCAACATGCAGTACTCCCTTTATTATTTCTTGAAGGACAGGCTTCTTATTGACAGACACTTAATTTCTCTTTATATGTGAATATTTTGAACTCTCCCTCATTTTTGAATGCCAGCTTTGCTGGATGAAAAATTCTTGGCTGGAAGTTTTTCTTTTCTTTTAGCACCTATGTCATACCAGTGCCTTCTTGCCAACATGGTTTCAGATGAGAAATTAGCATTTAGTCTTATTAAGCTTCCCTTACATGTGATGGAACTGGTTTCTCTTGCTGCTTCAGTATTCTCTTTTTGTCTTGAGCATTGGACAATTTGACAAGTATATGTCTTGGAATAAGCCTTTTCTTATTTATACTGTTTGGGGTGCCCTGTGCTTCCTGGACATGTATGTCCATGTTCCTAATTAGACTTGGTACAGTTTCAGCAATTATTTCCTCCTATACTTCTTCTGTTCCCTTTCCCTTCTTTTCTCCCTCTGGGATGCCTATAATGCATATGTTTGTGTGTTTCGTGTTGTCATTTAAATCCTTAAGTCTCTGCTGGATTTTTTTCTATCTTTTCATATAACTGTTCTTCTATCTGTCTGATTTCAGCTGTATTATCTTCCATATCACTGATTTTTCCTCTGCCTGTTCAAATCTGCTACAAGGTTCTTCTAATATGCTTTTGATTTTTGCATTATGCCATTCATCACCATCATATTCGTTATCTTTTCATATATGTTTACAATTTCTTCAGTATATTCTCCCAGTGTCTTCTTAATATCCTTAATCTCATCCTTCATTTCATTAAGTTCGTTCATGATATTTGTTTGGACATCTTTGATTAGTTCTTCCAGGTTCTGCATCTCCTCTTGTTTTTCAGTTTGTTCATTTAACTGGGACATTTCTTCCTGTTTCTTAGTATGACTTGTAATTTTTTGTTGATGTCGAGGCATCTGTTTATCCTGATGGGTTTATTTAGTTGATTAATTTCTCTTCTACTCTAGGGTTTTATTTTATTGCTTTTGTGTGTGTGAGAGGTGTCACTTGGACACTTTGATCCTCTTATTTTATTTCCTTACTGTTGTCTATGTACCCTTGAAAAAAAATTAGGACCAGAGAAAAGGAACTAGATAAGAAGAGAAAAAGTATAATAGTAAGTATAATAATAAAAGGTAGAAGTGGAACCATACAAGACCTAAGAAAATAAGTAATTAATGAGAGTAAGAAGTATAGTGGATTAAGAATAAAAAAGTGGAATAGATGCAATGAAATGAGAAACAAAAAAAGAAAAACATATAGTATGAATTAAAAGGCCAGAGATGAGATGAGAGGAAAAGAAAAAAGAAAAAACTAAGCAAAGATGGAAATCACACACACACAGAATTAGAGAGAGAGACAGAGACAGAGACAGAGACAGAGAGAGAGAGAGAGAGAGAGAGAGAGAGAGGAAAAATTGAGGACCAAGCAAAAAGAGGTGGAATGAAAGAACCACTGAAAACAGAAGATAGAAAAATGAAGGAAAGAAAGGAAATAGCATAGGTAGAAAAAAATCAGTAAAAGAAAGAAAAGTGAAACAAAGAAAGGAGAAGATAAACAGGAAACAAGACAGCAGCAACTAATAAAAAAAGAGGAAAAAAAATAAAGGAAACACAGCCTTCCCTCTTAGGCCCCTAAAGAGCATCTCTGGTTGCTGGTGCTCATCAGTCAATCACCCTGTAACCTTCCCTCTGCAAGTTTTGAACCAGGTTTTAGCCTGTAATATAAGGGGGGGGGGAAAGGAAGCTTTTCTTTTTTTAAATAAGAGATCAGAGAAAAGCTAATACAAAAAGAATGTCTACATGTTCCCTGTCTTATAGTATCAGCTGGATGTCTGATAACTGTGTGGATCACTTTTCTATGAAGAGCCTGGAATTGAACCAGGGACTCATATATGCTAGTCAGGAATTATTCCACCAAGATAAACTATCTTCTTAGGTTAGTTAGGCTTTCATAAATCTATCTGGCCCCTTGCCCTTGGTTAGGTTAGATTCCTAGTAGTTTGCCAGATCCCTGCTGAATAAGCAACTGTCTGTCCCTGCCCACTCTCTAATCTAATTCTTCTCTACCTGGGCAGCTAGTCATGACAGCCTGCCTGAGGAGAATCCTATCTCCTCTCCCGGCCAGATTGGGGTCCCTTCCAAGATTACAGGGGGCTCAGCTGGCCAAACTCACTGCATAGAAACCACTCTCCACTCTCCCAGACTCTTCTTCCTCCCAGGTAATGCTCCCTCACACTCTATTTGGAGCAGCCAGCCAGGGGCTCTACCTAGGCTATATGTCCTGTTTCCAGTCACAGGGATGAGCAACTCATGGTTTCCATTTGGATTCTTTATCTTTCCAGTGCTCTCCTAGATGATTCAGAGCACCTTCTCATTCTATATATATTCAAAGAACCTCCTTTAGATAGGTCCTCCTGTGTTTCCATCCCTGCCCCTGAAAAGGCAGAAGGGACAGTGACCCTCAGCCACTCCAGGCAATTGCCGCAGCTTTCAGTCTGCAGGGACAAAACTGTTGAACACATTTCTGATTCCATCCCCACCCTGACAGGGAAGGACGAGAGAGAGTACACTCTCAGCCTCTCTGGGCAACTATTAGTCACCGTTTTGGTTTGAATATTTGCTTGGTTGTTTTAAATCTTTGACTATTTTCTTGATTTTCATTAAAGTTGATTCTGACAGGTTTTGCAGATACATCCAGTGTTTCTGTGGGGGATCAGGCTTTTGGAGGACCCTAATCTGCCTTTATTCACTGATGTCTCCCTAACCTACTCTCTAATCCAGTTTTTGTCTTATGATTCAATATCTTTTCTTGTTATAGTTCTGTTCATATTTTCTATTTCTTTTTTTTAATTATTGCATTTTATTTTTTATTTTTAAAGAAGCTTTAGAGTACATCAAAAATATAGGGGATTAATTAGACTTCAATAGAATTCATTATTACTTTGAGTGTGTATGTGTGTTTTTAAGTTTTAATATACTTTAAATAAATCTGGAATTCTGTTCCGGGATATTCCTGTCTGCATTTTTTATGGCATGTACATTCCCCCAATTTGTTACATAAAATTTTGAGTTTTTCTAAATCCTTGGAAGAACAGACATTCTCAATTAAAATATAATCAACATTTTCCATTGTAATTCATATTTTCTCCTTATATGATAAATACTTACCTGGCTGGTATCCCGAAGATATTATCCAATGTTAGTATCTAAGCCATTATATTTTTGATTTTCATGGGTTGTCCTTATACACATCATTTGTGCAGAGTGAAAGGCAGGAGTAAAATTTCTTTCATTGTCACTGAATATCATAGCTGCCCAATCACCATTAACTGAAAGTACATAGACTACCATTCAATACCTTTATCATATACTGTGTTCCTAAATGAGCTTTTCTATATCTGTGTGCTTTATTCTGATGCATTGATTTCTTTGTTTATTTCTGCAGTCATATCACACATATTCCAATGAATTTAATGTCACTTACATTTGGGGAAATTATGATCTATATCTGAAAAATATATATTTTGTTCCTGACTTGATATCTTTCAAGGAAAGCACATGGAAGTGGTTGAATTTTTGGTATGAATTTTTAAAAATTGGATATTGTATTTATAAAAAGAAAAAAGAATAAATAATGCTGTAGGGAAATGATTATTGGAAGTGCAGTATATATTCATTAAACATTGGATAGTATTACATTAATAGATAGAGTTATGATTTTAGGAGGAATAAATATCAAGTGATGTCTTTTCCTTAAAATTTTGTTTTCAACTAAGGAGGTGAATATAAGTGATAAGTGTTTATATGATTGTTTTATACGATGGAAATTTGTACTTTTAAGTTATCAATATTGATATAATTAGAAACAATAATATTCAGAATTCATGCCTAATTTCAATTCATGTTTTTGACAGTAACTTCAAAAAAAGATTAAATATTAATGAATATTAGATTACTCTTTTGAAGAAACTTTAAAACTCTAAATTTTTTCAATATTCATCAGGGTACTCTAACTATATATTGTTAATTGTATATGGTGGTACCTAATATATTTCAAATCATATTTAAAATTCATTTAGTAATTATAAAAATAGTCTAAATGTAAACACCAAAGGCTACTAGAACTTATCATATTTCCCTCTGTGATTGTGGGTTTGAGTGCCAACATATGAGAACTCCTTTATAACATCTTATCATTCTTCCATGAGAAGAAGTAAAATCCCATGTTCAGGCTGCTCCAATATCCTGAGCAGAGAATGTGGGCACTGACTGTGGATCAAAATCATAGCCAACAAAAAATGGACATGTGTCATGAGTAGGAAATCTTTGTTGCTCTCAGCACAGATTTTCTTCTTACTGTAATGTAAACCATTCTTAGTTTGCTAAGAAAATATCAAATGGTTTTCCAGAGAAACTGTAGCAATTTATGCACAAACACACAAATAATATTTCCACATATCTTTGTTCCACATCATCACCAATAATTGGTGAATCCAGTTATATTTTTTCCAACCTGCTCAATATGTGGTAGTAGCAAGTGGATACACTGTTTATTTTCCTCATATCAATGATGCAGAATATACTTTCACATGTAAAACAAGATATCTGTGCTTCCTTTTCTTAAAAATTCCTATCTAAGCCTGAAAAGTCACACGTGTTTTTAAGTGATTTATATCTAATTCTGTAACCTTTATTTTGGTTCTTGAAAAAAAAAATTCATTTATTGCATTCAAATTCACAAATATGTTTACATGGTGCATATTTTAGTATCATTTCCTCCTCCTCCATCTAGTCTTCTTCCTCATCCTCTCCTCTGGCTTCTTCTCATCCTCCTCCTCCTTCTAAGAAATTCCTTCAAACTTCTAAGGATATCTTCAAAATTATTTTAATAGTGATTTCCTCATTTCATTATTTAATTGACAGAGTTGGTTTGAGTAGTTTGAGTAAGAGAAATATTCCCACTGGAGTTCCTTGCTGCATCTGCCATCTGACTGTTCATATCTATACTCTCTATTCTGTTTCATCTGTACTTGTCATTTTATGACTTTTTGCCACAATGTTTACTTACTGTTATTTTACAGAAAGACTCGATACCCGTTTAGGAAATCCTTTTAACTTTTTATTCCTTAAGTGTGTTTATTCTATTTGGATTTCAAGTGAATTTATGGCCAACTTGTCAATTTCTATGGTAGAAAATCTTTAGGGATTTTTCTTTATGTGTCATTTAACCTATGAATATTATTGACATTGTTATAATATTTAGTCTTCCAATCCATATATAGGGTATATCTCTCCATTAATTCAGTTACTGAAGAGCCCTCAATGAAACATTTATTTTTTCCACAAGATCTGGCAAATCTCTGTTACTTTATATTTCACTCTATTGTGAATTGTTTTTTATAAATTCATTTTCTATATTTTGTTTCTTTTCTATGTGTATTTCATAGTTCTTTATTGGCATATGTAATTCAATTGCCTTCTCAAACATGATTCAAATAAGAATCTTACTATATTTGCACAGGTTGTTTTTTTTTAACTTTCTCAATCAAAATTATATTTGCTGCAAAAAGAAGTGTTATTTCTTCATTTCTATTCATACATGTTTTATTTCCCTTTTCTTACTCCACTATGCTTCCTAAAGTAGTTGGTGAGAGCAGTCTTATTTGTCTGGTTCCCTATGAAGAGATGCTTCTATCATACATATTTGAAGTTATATGAAGCTTGATCTAAGAAAATTTCCTTTTAATAGTTTCTTTTTCTCATAGTCAGGATATTACTTTCAAATATTCCATAACAGTTTTTATCATGAACTAGTATTTTACCAACAGAATTCAATTCTGAAAACAAGGTATGATCCTATGAAGTTTCTCCCTTAAACTCTCTTGTCATGAATTGGTGTTTTCATTTTTCTAATGTTGAACCACATTTTTTTTGTAGATAAATACAACTTGGTAATGAGATATATATATATACATATATATATATATAATATCATGTATTTGTATTTTATAAAACCCTCTGAAATTCTTGTAGAACTTTTAAATGTACATTAATTTATTTTTAAAAAGCCTAATTTCTTGAAATAAATATCCTATTCTATCATTTCTATTTTTCCAGCAATCTTCTAACCACCGTATCATATGCAACTTTTCTAATTTGGACAGTGTTAGTTTGCCAGATTGTTGCCATTGCGAAGTACCAGAATGGGTTGGCTTTTATAAAGGGAATTTATTTGGTGTATGTGGCAGTTTGGAAATGTTTCTGAATTTCAAAAAGAGAAATTATGTTTGTAAACTGGTGTTTTCCTCTGGAAGTGATACCCTTAGATTGTATTAGATTCAGCTGAGATGACTTTAATTAAGTTATGTTAAATTAGGGCTTTGATTTTATCACATCATTAGGGCAACTTAATTTGATTCTGCACCCCCTTTGTGGACTATAAAAATGGACACTGAATCAAGAAGACACAAAGAGGAATAGAGAGAGCTCCATAGACATGGAAGAGGATAGAACTTTTCAGCTTTTGAACCTGTGTTCCAGGGAAGAGAGATTGGTCATTCACGTCATAGTTTACAGCTAACCTTGTGCAGAGACCAGAGTAGCAGAGCCTGGAAAAAAAGAACCCTCCAACCTAACACTGAGATCAGAAGAAGCTGGGCCCATGGAGCCT
This sequence comes from Cabassous unicinctus, assembly GCA_029593785.1. Classification (NCBI taxonomy): domain Eukaryota; kingdom Metazoa; phylum Chordata; class Mammalia; order Cingulata; family Chlamyphoridae; genus Cabassous; species Cabassous unicinctus. The sequence goes on along the minus strand of JAQZBX010042910.1, from coordinate 14,282 downwards.
TAAGAGGAAAGAGTCTGAACCCTCACAGATAATGGCAGCCCTCTTGCTTTAACATGGGGCAAATAACTTTGTCTGAGAAAGTATCTTTTATGGTACCTTGAGTTGAAATCTTTAGGGCTTTGTAACTGTAAACTTTACCCAAAAATAATACCTTTTATAAAAGCCAACCGATTTCTGGTACTTTGTAATAGCACCCTTTGGCTGACTAATAAAGGGTAAATGCTTAAAATTCCAAGGCCATGAAAAGTCCACACTGAAGCACCATCAGAGATGTTTTCTCACCAAAGTCAGCTGCCATATGTTGAAGCAATATGGGCACTGATCTCTGCTGAGGTTTGAGCTCAGCTGAGGGCAACCAGGCTTAACGCTTCTTTCTTTCCAGGCCTTCTACATCATTCTTGGCTGTTGCACTTTGTTCATGAGTTCAGCTTTAAGATAGGCATACAGCAGGACTTGACTCATCTTGAGCTGCTTCATGTCTCCTGCCTCATGGGGTTTGTGCTTAAGTGATCTTCTAGTTCATTCTCTCATGCCAGGATCAAATATGGCAGCTTCCTTTACTTCTGCCTGTCTCTCTCTCTGTTTCCATTTACATCAGACCAAGCAAGAGGATAGAGTCTCACCCTGAGTTATGCCTCACTGACACAGTCCAATCAAAAGCCTTAAAGTGATCTTATCAAGTAATCTAATCAAAGGGCCTTCAACTGAATTTAAAGTAATCAAATGTTATCATACTCACAGGAATAGACCAGTTTAAAAACACAATCTTTCTCTTTTTTGGATTCATAAAATAATCTCAAACTGCCACAGCCTGTTGAATGATATGATTTCTGTTTCTATCTCATGATAGTTCCTCACTTCAGTTGTCTTTTGATGTGGATCTCTCATAGTTGCTTTATTTATGTAGTGTCTTAAGACAGGGCAAGTAAGAATTCAGGAATGTAATACCTGACACTTATGAAATTTTTTCCACATATTTGATTAATATTCACCTGATTAAGATTAAGAATGCATTTTTAAAATTTTCTGTTTCATAATTTAAATGAAAAAAATAAGCATATCTTTCTTAGAAATATAAAGCTCATACTCATTTGTAATGATCATCCTCACTTCATGTTTTCTCATACTTACCAGATATTGGCAATCCTAATTTGGGTTTGTCAGGTCTATATTATATTTTCTAAATAGTAACGTTTTGTGCCTTTATTTCTGAAAATTATCTCTACAATAATTTCTTCTCCTGCATTTGAATTTTTTCAAAGATGTTTATAAGGTCTGAGAAATTTATTGTTTTTTAATTACTCCTTTGTCTTTGCACATTGAACCCTCCTCTTACTTCTCTTCATTCATTCATATATTCTTCATGCATATTGACTTAAGGTACTTTTAATAGCCTCATTTTGATGAAAATAATTTTTTCATATTTTTGTGTGTGACAGTTTAGATGTGTTTAGAAGTGTGCCAATATCATTAATGTAGTGACCCTAAATGGTCTTTTCTTATGTAGGAAAGGACTGTGTTTTTCTTATGGGTTTCCCATGATTTGGGGTTTTAGAAGAAAATCATGAGTGGAGAAATATTACACTGAAACTTGTAAAATGGCAAAGATACCATGAGGGAAAGTGTTGAGACAGCATCTGAAAGTTCCAAAAAATTCCAAGTGAGAAAGAATATTAAATACCCATGCAAAATAACCCTCAGTATTCTATTTTTATTTCTACTTCCTTTAGGATAGTGCCAGGTGCTATTGGATTGTGAATGCATGCCTGATTGCCTGATGCCACATGCAGATATGAGAAGTTGTCTTCTGATTGATTTTTCCATGATTCTATATTCATATTTTGAGTCATCTCAGTCTGCATCTTCTGTCCAGGAGCACATATATATTTTTTGTTCCCCCTCTTAAGGATATTTTGTAGCTGAACTGTTTTGTTCATTATTATATTTGATTATTAGTATAGTATTACAATAAGCTAGAAAAATGCATCTATTACTAAAATATAACCACACATACAGAGAGAAATGCAAACACTACAAGATAAAATATAGACAGGTGATATATTGATAGAAACATAGATAGATAGATAGATAGATAGATAGATAGATATGTAAATATGGTAGATATACTAAGAGCAATATTTTGGTAAGTAGCTTTATGCACTTAAAATATTTGGTGTTCAACTGAGCATGAAATCAAATTATATTATCCTAAGTGAATTAAATTATTATTTTAAAGTCTGTAATACAGCAAATAACAATGTATTATAAATGATAAACAGCCAACTTATAGGCAGTTAGAAAAGCTTACAAAGTATATGCTCTGTTGAGACCTAGGTTTTAATAGTCCACATTCCAACGAGGGCAACTGCTTTACTGGGGATCTCAGTGTTGGCTCTATTTTGTGCTGTTAATTCTGCAGTTGAGTCTCAATTGTATAACTTTTTTACTTGGTACAGACATTTGTAGGAAGATAAATACAATGAGAACAATTTGAATTGAATTATCTAAATCAAAACAATCAGTATTCTCTTCCAGGGCATCAGGATCCTGTAACTTGAAGTTGTCCCAAATACATGGGCACCTAGTAAGATACTCATCCATTGCTCTCTCCATATGATATCATTATCTGTTTGTAGCTAAAAATCATCCTAGCATCATTCAAAATAATTTTAAAATATGGAAAATATTTTCCTGAAAAATGTGTGAATTAGACAAATGCCTAGATTTGAAAAATTAGGACATAGGTACATAGCTCATTATTATGTATGTAAAAAGCAAAAGGTTATACAGAAAAAGTCTGGATATTTAATTGGAATATATTCATATTTAAGAACATATCAAATATGAGTTAAAATTCATTCCATTATTTTTCAGAAATTTTTAATCCAGATAATACTGCTTGGATGTTCAAAATATCTGTGGAACATTCTGCATAGGGCAGTTTTAATCTCTCTGTTCTGCAGGCTATAGGTGATGGGGTTTATGAACAGGGGCATGATGCTGTGGAAGACAACTGTGAGACGATTACTGAGAGTTACCTTATTTTCAACAGGACCAAAGGCAGCAATTAACCCAGAAACTAAGAAGAAAATAAGAATTGCCAACTGACAGGTACAGATAGCTAGGGCTTTCTTACAGGCTTCCACAGAATGCATCTTAAGCACCATTGAAAATATATCAATATAGGACTTGAGCACAAAAGCAGAACATAGTAATAGAGTACTAGCACTTAGAACTAAGGCATAAACTCATAAAACTGAATGTCTGAAGAGGAGATCCTCAAGATTTGAGGCACATCATAGAAATATTGATGGATCACATTGGACCTTGTGAAGGGAATCCTGAATATGCCACCTGTGTGAATAGCAGAATGAATGAATTCACTTTCCCAGGAGACACCAGCTGCCTGTATGCACAGATGTGGGGTGATGGTGAGCCCATAGTGCAGAGGGTGGCAAATGGCAACGTACCAGTCATAGGACATCACCACAAGTAAGGCCATCTCTGTGGAACCAAAGAACATAAACAGGAAAATCTGGGCAGCACATGAGGGGAGAGAAATCAATTTACTCCCTGTAAGAGAATTCACAATTATTTTGGGAACAGTAACCAAAATGCAGCAAAGGTCTCTGAGGGATAAACTGCTTAGAAAGAAGTACATTGGAGAGTGCAAATTTGGGTCTATCACAATGACAGTAACAGTTAGAGGATTCCCAGTCAAGGCTTCCATAAAAATTACTAAGAACAGCAGACCTTGCAGGATTTGGAGCTGTCATGAGGTTGAGATATCCATGAGGAGGAATTCAGTGATTAGAGTGAGATTGTCCATTTCTCATACGATGTATTCAAAATATAAAATAAGAATATACTAAAATAAAGTAAAGATTATCTATATCATTAACCAAATAAAATTCCACCATTGGTATCCATATATGTCTTATCCTGAGAAATTCGGCTTAGAGAAATGAACAAAAGTCAGTATTTTGAAATCAATGAATTCACATATTTCCCTTTTCACTTTCTTTTCTATCTCTTCTGTTATATGTTAATTTCAATATTTATAGTAACAGATAATCTAGGATCTCAAACTATTTAAAATGAAATCAAGGCCATTCAGTTACAAGTCATATTTACAGTATTTTATTAAACTCTCTTTTCAAACTCTGCTGGGAAACATCCAGTAATTATTTTCCTTTTTTATTCATTAACAAATTTTAATTCCAGATAAACACTGTGTAAGAGAGACTCTGCAGCAGCCCATTTGTTTAAGCAGAGAACAGCTGTTCTCTTCATGTAAAGGAGACTAGGATGATTGCTGATATTGCTGAGTCTTTGGCCAGTTGACTAAAAATTTGTTTCTGTAACACAGGAAATGAATGGTTCTGAGATGCTTCTCAGAATGGATTTAATCCAAAAGACACCAGATCGATTATACTTCATCATTCTTTCTTGCTTCTTTTGAGCCTTTCATCCTTTCAGTACTTTCTGTCATGGTTTGCAGCCATGCTCCCCCAAAATAGGATATCTTGAGATTTAATTTATTCCAGTTTTCCTTTGCAGTTTATACCAGTACAATGGTATATATACTGCCTCTCTAGTTTACCTTCTCACCTGCACCCAGTACCTAAGAAAAACACCCCACCTGACATTACTCTTCCTCAATGCTTCCTTCCTTCAATCAGGCATGAATTCTGATATTTTATGAAGAGATAATTTTCTTTCCAGATAGATTGCACCATGCTTTTCTAGATTTTGCAGAAATCTGCTTATTCTAAATAACTATGGTAATCAAAATTATTTTACTTGAGTGTGTCTTGAAGCAGAACAAATCATAAAGAAAGCCTATTCCAGTCTTAATTATACTTTGAATTCTAATGCTAATTATCTTGAGGGATGTCAATTGAGAATTATTTAATTTTATATTGAAAAAAACTAAATGGAGGAAAATAACTATAGAATGTTAGAAATATAAATAAATGTATAATATATAAGTTTATATATTTGTATTATTTATAGTGATATATTTTACTTTTATATTTATTCATCTGTTATTATTAAGTAGCATGCAATTATTATGTGGGTAATAATTTTAATGGTGGTGATTTACTCTCATTGATTATATTCATATGAGTTTATAGGATTTTTACAAAATATTTATGTAAATTGTTTTACTATAATAATTTCCATTACGCATATTTATTCTTTCCTCAATTATATGAGGAACATAAGTTTCTTTAGCAAAGATTTTATTAAATGGCCAAAACAATACTCAGTAATTAATTTGATATTATTTTCCTAAGGCATAGTTATTGGACATAACCTAAATTCCAAATTATCTTTTAAATTCCTTTATCACACCACAAATGCTTATTGATCCTTAAAAGTCTCACTCATATCCTCTATCTCTTCAGATTGCATCTTTCCACTTAGTCTGTAAAATTCTCAAGTTTCCCTAGGCTAAATATGCCATACATTTTCTATTTCAGAGTGATCTTGATAGCCGGCGGCATAAGTTGGAGACAAAAAGTCCATGTTTATACTTGCTCCTTATTACTCCAGGGATATTTAGAAAACATTTACTTGACAATATTTAAATGTGGAAAAAAATGTAGGATACCTATTCCTCATCAATTGTTAAACACATGAAATACAAGAGCATAATTAAAGACTATATAGAGCATATCTAGTCCTTAATATTCTGTAAATAAATAAAAGAAATTGTTCATAATAAAAACTTCACTGCATATCTCTGTAAATTCATTCATATTTGTAGGACTATTTTGCTTAAGAGGATTGGTTTCTATGAATGCTATGATAACACACTGTTGCCTCTGAATTTCTTAGCTATTCTTTACAACCTAGCTCAAATAATATTTAATATATAGTGTTTGTACTAATTCAGTTTCTTGGTAATTTCTGTGTCATTATATTTTTGAATTTGGAATATAGCCTATGTATCACATATATATTACCAGGTACTATTTTAAAAACTGATCAACTATAATAAAACCAGATGTAGAAAGCTTCAGATTCTCTTGAGTATCAATTTATAAGTCGGGGCAGATATAATTAAGTATGCTAATGATACTGGACATATCACAGCTATGTAAGTGCATTTTTAATTAGCCATTTAAAGAAAATCATGAATTAAAGCATACTATACCTGAGAAATGAGGAAACAATTTTATCTTCTATAATATGAATATTTCTTTTGCACAATTACATGGACTTTACAAAATCTGTGATCTTGCTTCATTCTTGCTGAATAAATTTCAAGGAGGCACTTCTCCAGGAAATTCACATTTAGCCATAATCATTGGAAAAATTGAGCTTCTAGGTTCTTTTCATAGTTACTGGTGATCAATATTTTCAATTTATGTCCCATTAAAAATATAATTATTAACATTAAAATATATCCATAAAATCTGCAGCTTCAATCAAACTGTATTTTAAGGGTTTAGAATATCATTATGGCATCAAAAAGTAAAACAAACAAAAATTGACCAGTAGTTACTAAATTAAAGAAAACTAGGATTCATTTTAGAATGAATTATAAAAAAAAATACAAATATAAGTGTTTGTGGCATATAGTGAGAGATTTACCCAAAGTGATTCTGTTACATGGTGTATGACAATAATGTTAGGAATCCCTCAGAGTGTGATTTACTACCCTGAAAAGCAGGTTGTAGAAAAGTAGCCCATTTGGCATTATTCTGAAAATGCTTATTTATTGATATCAATCAGGAGAGTATCAGAGTTTGGGAGAGGCTAGAGGCAGTAAGGAAAGTCTCAGAAATGAAGGCTCAAAAATAAAAGTCTCCAAATACCTTACAGCTTATCCCCACAAATATTAAAGTTATAGTGAGTAGAGAAGAGAATTCAAATCTATGAAAGCAGAAATCACCCTTGAATTAGTATAGAACAGTTTTGGCTTAACCAGAGCCAGGATGCCTCAGAAAGGGTTTCACAAAGCCCAAGCAGATCTTTACCAACTTTCATAATCATTCCATGTACTTAGTCTTTATATGTGTATTTTGGGCAAAAAAGCAAATATCTGAAGGATTGCTCAGTTTCTTAGAGGTTGGAAAAATTCCCTGATATGGCAAGAATTTTCAGAGTAAAACAAAATACATAGAAGAACTGGCAGGTTTGCAATCTGCAGATGACTATGAGAGAAAATGATGGCCAGACATCTAATAGAGCCATACTAATATTTTCATGAAATGTAGCACTCAGAAGATGGTAATGGTAGGAAAAATACATACAAAAATATATTACCTGAGATTACTTGAAATATGGTACACCATAATTTAATATAATTTACATAAATAATCTGTTCTTATGTTTTTGGGTTCAGGGACTATTTTCACTCAAGAAATGTTTGAAATTCCTAAAAAATTTATAAATCTCTTGGTTGTATCTGTGGTAAATTACCATATTAGACATTAAAACTGGTATGTTTATAAAATTATTTAAATTATTCAAAAGAATATATCATCATATATTTTAATACATTTAAAAATATTTTGTGTCACAAAATTAAAATAAACTTTGGGGGAAAAGAAATGGTTTTATCATTTTCAAATTCTATATATTTCTGGCTTACTGGGAAATACCTAAATTATCATATCTGTTCATTTTGTTGCAATATATTGGTTTAGTCAATGAGTCTGAAGAAAATATTATGTTACAGAGATATATAATTAGAAAAGATAAGAAATATTTGTTCACAGATTTAAGATGCTTCTTAATATTCTTCTATAAAAATAATATTCTAAACTGCAAAACAGCAAGTGGCAATTTTTTAAGAATAGTTCCAACATGTAATAAACTTTTTTTATTCCATTAGATTTAAATCCATGCTCAACTTAGCAATTTTAATTGTTTTTTATATGCACAATTTTGTAACAACAAGTCATGTTCATCTGGAAAATATTTGTTCACAGAATGATTCAGATATTAAAAATATGATATTTCATTTTACAGTTCCAATATTAACCACATTTATTCATATCCCTAAGAGTTGTTTCAGACAGATCTTTTGCTGTTAAGAAGTTCTGAAGCTCATGTGTAAGATACAAGTTTTTCCAAATTTCTTTAACACTTGAAATTCAAATTTTATCATTAGCAACTAATTTTAGTAGTTGATTTCATTATATTCATGTTATTAGTAAAGAAGTGGTAGGTTTAAAGGAAAATCATGCAGAAAAGAGAGAAAGCTTATATATCCCCCAAATGCAGTTTTTCCTATTATTATTATACATTTCTATATTTTCTTATTGATCTTCTGTCTAGATAGTCAGTCCATTACTGGATGTGATGTATTGAATTATTCTATACTGTACTGTACATCTATTTTTCCATTCAAGTCTGTAAATGTTTGTTTTATATCTTTGATGGCTTTGCACTTAAGTGCACAAATATTTATAACTTTTTTTCCTTAATTGACCCATTTATAATTATGTCATGTTGTTCTTTGTCTCAGGAAGCAGTTTTATTTTTAGTTAGAGTAGTTATGTTTACAGAAAATCATGGAGAAAGAACAGAGTTCTCATATAACACGCCCTCTGACAAAAACAAATGCAGTTTTCCTTATCATTATTATTTTACATTAGTGTGGTTCTTTGTTACAATTGCTAAACCAATATTATTATCATTATGTGTTAACCATAGTCACTCTGCACAAATACTGCCCCTATACCCCATTGTTATCCTCTTTTTTGTAATTGATACATATTATATCTTCATACATTGTATATACAAAAGCAAAGATTTGTTATTACTTTTATGCACTTGAGTTTTAGAACTTGTACACAGTAAAAAGTGGAGTTACATACCAAATAATACAACACATTATTACTGGTGTTTATGATTACAAAAAAAGTTACCTTTAGGAGAGATCTTAGTTTTTTTATGTAATTTAACTTACTGTCAAATGTCGTTTCATTTCTGTCTGAAAATTTGCTTAACATTGTAGGGCAGCTCTCATGTGACAAATGCCTTCAGGTTTTTTACTTTTGAATTTGTTTGTTTTAATATGAGAATGACATATTAATCTCTCCCTCATTTTTGGAAGACTGTCTTATCAGCTATAATATTGTTAGAAGCCAAACATTTTCTTTCATCCCATTGGCTTATTTTTTCTTGTATTGTGGTATTTAACTCCAGTATTTCTGTTTGGTTCCATCTCCTTTTATTAATCCACCATTTCCTGATATCCTGTAGTTTTACCTTCTTTTTGTTGAGCATTTTGAAGACCATTTTTTAAAAAGTGTTTGGTATGTCCAAAGTTTTGTCTTCTTTTTTGATTGTTTTCTGTGCTTTATCTTCTTCTTTTGGATGGACCATCATTTCATATTTTGTCTTCTACTCTATTTTTGCACACTAGAGATTTTCATATTTTACCTTTTCATCTCTTGTATGTTCTCTTATAGTGTCTAACCCTCCTAAAAAGAAGGTCACCCTTAGACAAAATCATGGGTTCTTCACTGTAGATTTGAGCCTGTGTCTTGTACTTGGCACCTGATAATGACCTTAGGAATTTCCCTGTTTAGAGGAATCTGAATGCCCCCTCTTCACCTGAATGAATAGATTCCCTCTCTCTAGGGTGCTCCATTTTATGTCTTGAAGTGGGAAACCCTTTGCCCCAGGCCATGCTTTAGCTTTGTGCAAGCTACTTCTTCCAACAAGGCAAGTTCTGGGAGGGTGAGACAGAAATGAGTGTCCTGTTACAGCCCTTCAGGCTGCCACCTATAGATTGGCACCATCATACAAGCAAATCAGTATGCTCGTAGTGGTTTCTTTGTTCTCTCCAAACTAGTACTAGTGATCAAGAATGACAGGGAAGACAGACTTTAAACCACAGTGAGTAGGAGTGGGGGAGGAACCAGTAAGCACTCCAGGAGCTTCTAATATTTTTCAAAGATTTATATATTTATTTTATTCCCCCTCCCCCTTTCACCATTTTTGATCACTGTCTGCTCTCTGTGCCTGCTTGCTGTTTCTGCTCGCTGTGTCTGCTCACTGTGTCCACTCATCTTGTTTTTAGGAGGCACTGGAAACTGAACCCAGGACCTCACATGTGGCAGGTGGGCACCCTGTCCCTTGAGCCACATCTGCTCCTTGATTGCTGTGTCCCTTCATTGCATCTCCTCATTGCATCAGCTCACTGCATCAGCTCATTGTCTGTTCATCTTTATTAGGAGGCACCAGGAACAGAACACAGGACCTTCCGGGTAGGAGGCGGGCACCCAACTTCTTGAGCCACATCTGCTCCCTTCCTACTATATTTTAACAATATTTTCTTTATATTTCAAGAAGCTTTAGATTACATAATTGTTACATTGAAAATATAGGGGATTCCCATACGCTACACCACCTGTCCCTCCACACAAACATAGACACACATATATACATATGTATATTTATTTTCCTATGTTGTCAAAAACATTCATATTGTAGCCACAGGATCATAGAAAAATGTAAGTATACAAGATGGTATATTTTGTATTTGTTCATCTATGCCTCATGTAAAGCAGGGACCTACAACTCAGTAATATTTTTAGGAAACAGAAGTCAAAATATTAGTTCAAGATATAGAGTCATGTGCCGATTTCCATTAAGAAAGGACAAAAGGATCATTTACGGATATATTATCAGTTGGCATTGGCTACACTGGACCATTGTCTGTTTGACAAAACAAACAGACATATAATTTAAGCAAAATAGCCAGATTCAAGGAAGAACCTGTCATCGTATCCTCTCCAGCTGGCCAGGACCTTTGCCTCTTCATCAGAGCCTCTTCTGTGCTATTCAGTTTATAATAAGAAAAACCACAGAAAATGAATTAAACATTTAAAATGTTAGAAACATTTCTGGTGTAGCTACTTTCTCCCAAATGAGAATTCTGTCAATCCTTTACAATTATTTCTTGTGTTGGACAAAGTGAATGATCTGGAATTACAGATAAAATGAAAAGAATTGATAGTATGCTTTCTGCTAACAAGAAATTTTATTGAATTTGCCAAAAATCTTCCATCTCTTACTGATGTGTTTGTAGCCTGTGTAAATAAAATTTCACATGCACTCAAGCAGTCTCACTTGCTCTTTAGGACACAATGATTATATGGATGTAACCCCAAAGGAGCATGATAAAAGAGTCAAAAATATGCAACTTTTTCCTCATAATGAAAAAGTAATTGAATAATAATGGCTTACTTTTCTAAATGTGTATAACCTATATGAGGAAAAATAAATCCAAACTTCATGAAACAGGATAAACTATTTAAAAAAGAAGGACAAACGTATTCTGATTATGACTGATTAAATTTTATGGATATTTCAGTAAATGAATTTCTTCACAATCTATATGAAAGAAAGTTTTACTTGGAAACTAAAAGTATACTGAGTTTCCTATGAAGTAGAAGGAGAACAAAATAATGAGACATCCAGAATTTTTAAGAAAATAAAATATAATAATGTAAGTTTTGCTTCTCAGATATCACAAAGCAGTACATTAAACAACAAAATATTGGTGACATTTGACTTTTCTGACCTACAGCAAAAGGAAAATTTCATGTATTTCAATATAATATGTTCTTGTTTCTGGAATAGCCAAAGAGATATATAGATAAGAATAGACAGTTTTATGAAAATGATTATATTTACAAACATAATTATATAAAGTTAAAGGCAACATTGCAAATGATTTGGAAAAATTGATAATTAATACAAAGTTATTGAGGTAACTAAATATTTGTGGAAAAAATGAACTTCTAACAAAACTTGAGATTTTATAACAATGTAGTAGGAAGAAGTCAGTTCCCTTCATGACAACAAACACTGAACCATACTCAAGTATACAATAAAATTGAAATTAAAGTTACCATTAATATTTTTATGTGTTTTTAATTAAAGTAGTTGCAGGTTTACAGAAAAATTATGCAGTTACTACAGAATTCTCATATAACCCCCTAATTCAAATACTGTTTTCCCTATTATTCACATTTTGCATTGGCATGGAATATTTATTATTACTGATGAAACAATATCATTATACTTATATTATTAAGTAGTTCTGTGGTTTTTTAAAATTCTGGTAACATGCATGCAACCTAAAATTTCCCATTTTATCCACTTTTAATTCAGTGGTGTTAATTTACAATGTTGTTACATTCGTTACAAAAACTCTTCCATTAACCTAAATCGAAAGTGCATAACAACCATAAATCTCCATTCCCCATCCCCAACCAGCCCCTGTTAACCTGGATTCTAGTTTATGACTTTATGAATTTTCATATTATAATTATTTTGTATCAACGGAATCATACAATATTCATCATTCTGTTTCTGGTGTATTTCATAAAATATGTCTTCAAAGCTCATCCATGTTGTTCCTTGCCCATTTATTTATACAGTTTATTAATAATAATAAAATCGCACAACCACCACCAAAAATAAAAGATTAATTATAAACTGAGAACATGGTTTACAACTTATATTATACCTGTGGTAGCAACCTTCCTTCCCCCAATGTTCCCATCCCCTTGTTATTTAATCAAATATGACTAATCTGGGTAATACTGAGTAGGGATTTTACAAATGTAATTAAAGGCCAATTTTAAGATACTGAGATTACCTGGATGGGTCAATTCAGTTTTCTTCACATTGGTAGTAAAGAAAATGTCAGAGATTTGCAACATGATGGGGATTTGATGCATTTTGTTTGGCTTTGATAGTGGAGGGTGTTGGTTCATAAGTCAAAGAATGCAGATGATCGTTAGAGGATTTGAGCCACCCCCAGCTGACAGCCAGCAAGGAATGGGGCTTCAGTCCCATAACCACAAGGAACTTATTGCTTCAGTAACCAGAATGAGCTTGGAAGTGGGTTCTTCCCCACAAAAATCTGATAAGAGACAATCAAGACTCACACCTTAATTTTGGCCTTATGAGACCTTTAGGAGAGGACCCAGATGTGCCTTGCCAGAATTCTGACCTGTGAAAAAAAAATGGGTGCTGTTTAAAGCTATAAAATCTGTGGTAATTTGCTATGAATGTGATAGAAAACTAATATTTATTTTGGTAACTAGAAGTGGAGTGTTTCTGTAAAATACCTAAAAATATGGAAATGGTTTGGGAATTGGGCAGTGGGAAGATTCTGGAAGAATTTTGGGGGAAATGATAGGAAAATCCTAGATTTCCTTGAACAGACTTTTAGCTGAAATATATACATCGAATTTGCTGCTGGTGAAGGCTCAGCGGGGAGAGAGGAGCATTATAGAAAAGTACTATATCACCTTAAAAAAAAACAAATCACTGTGGAAAAACTGATTTTTGGAAATCTGGACTTGAAGAATACTGCTGGTGAGGGTTTAGGAGAAAATGAGGAACATGTTATTGGAACCTAGAAGTACAGGGATCCTTCATATGTAAGGGCAGAAACTTAGCAAAATTGTATCCCACAGTAAATGTGGAAAGCAGCACTCAAACATGATTAACTTGGAAATTCAGTGAAGAATTCCATGCAAATGTTTGAACGTGTGGAATTTGTAGTTAAGATAGTTTGAAAGGACTGAATTATATGGACAAAAGGAGAGATGAAAATATATTTGAAACAATTTAAACTTAATCTGTCAATGGTCATGAAATAATTGTAAAATAAATCCATGAACAAATTACAATGGTGAAAGTTATTTGAAATTGCAACTTGATGCTGCTGAAAATACATGCAAGGACATTGAAATTAGATTTGAGAAAAAAATAAGCAAAATTGAGTGGGATTATTAAATCATGTGATCATGACACATTTTTACCTTAAGAGTGGGGTTGTTGAAAGGAAATCAAAGGACTCAAGCAGTTCATCTCAGGGAAGAACAACAAAACATGAGATTGCAAACTATAGTGGAAGAACACTATGCATTGAAAGGGTCTGGCAAAATCATGCATAAACATTTTTGTCCTCACTCCACCCTAGGTCACAGAGAACACAGGCTGTCTCCAGGTCTGAAACCACCATCAACATACACATGTCAGCCCCTGAAGACCAAAGTTTTCTGAGGAGTTTGCATCTCTTACAATGAGCTGTCATGTAGACACATTCTGCTTATGTGGTCAGGGTTCATCATCAAATCCTCCTTCCCACAAGACTTCACCAAACCAGGTGCAGATCAGGAGTCCACTCTTAACTAAAAAAATATACAGACAGGTTTATGCATCCTGCTCTGAAAAACACATGAACCCATGATGTCAAAGAATCATTTTATCTTCTGCTAAATAGTTTCCAC
>JAQZBX010042909.1:0-21851 GCA_029593785.1 Cabassous unicinctus | reverse complement strand
ACCTCAGTCAGTATGGGTTTTAATCCTATTGTTGAAGTCCTTTATAAGAGAATAAAATTCAGACAAAGCAAGAAAGCCATGGAAGCAAGAATCTGAAATCAACAAAACCTGGAAGAGAAGGGAGAGACCAACAAATGCTGCCATATGCCTTGCCATGTGACAGAGGAGCCAAGGATCCCTGGCAGCTGGTCTTTGGGAAGAAAGCATTACTTTGATGATGCCTTGATTTGGAAATTTTCCTGGCCTCAAAACCATGAGCAAATAATTTTCCATTGCTTAACCTACCCCATTTCATGGTATTTGCTTTCAGCAGCCAAGGAAACTAAAACATTAGGTCATATTTAAAATGTTTCTCAGAGGTGTGTTCATAGGATAACATTTAAATTTTCATTTAAACACCATAGGACAGATAGTATTACCAGGCAAAAGTGAGTATTACCAGGCAAGGCAGGAGGGGCAGAGGTAGGTCTACAAGAGCCTGGAGTGGTGAGTCTTCATAATTCTTCAACATGACAACCAATTTTTCAAATATAATTTCACTGGATCATCATACAAAGTAACAGATATAATAAATTTTCCACTGTCAAAACCAGTCCTCCTGACTTCAAATCTAGAACTCTTGTTACTTGGCCAGAGCTATAGTAGAACAGAAGAACAAAGAAGGCAAAGAAAAGAAAAGTAAGAGGAGCTAAACCCAAGCTCCATCAACTTGAAAAAGTTGCCTAAGACCACCTTTTCCATTCAGCTCATGGGTAAGAATCAGAAGGGGAAAAATGTATAGGTGCATATGGTTTATCTCTAATGTCTTTAGAGACATGTATTTTTTCTGATCCAACATACAGTATTTCTCCTGTAATGAAAAGGCAATTATCATAAAGGAGGACATTGTGACAGTATACCAAGAGAATGATGATATTTTTGCCCTTTTGTGAAATTCGTAACATTTTTCTTGCAAAATTGTTTCTTCTCTCTCTCTCTCTCTCTCTCTCTCTATATATATATATATATACACACACACACACATATATGTACATATGTATGTATATATATATATATATATGTAACTGATGGCTTAATTGGTTACATAAATCACCTAAATTCTAATTTATTTCAGATATTTGAGATTTGTTTAGCCTCTGTATACAACTTTTAAGAACTTTCTACCTTTTTTGAGACTATCAATGAGGTTGATATTTAACAAAAATGACCATTGTGGACATAATGATGTACAGTACAGGGGAAGGCTTAGCTTATACCGCACTGTAAGAATGGTTTATTTTAGAGACTGAGGAATTATGACATTCAACTTTCTTTCTTTGAGTAAGACATTGTTGCCATGGTTTCTCGTATCCCTAGTTACACATCTGCATGAAAAGTAACAAAAATTCCCAGAAAGCATATCCAAGGAAACAGGAGCTATGGTAAAACAATAGATACTCATGAAATGTGAAATGTGCTGAATATATCTCATTTTCCTTCCACTCTCCCTTCTCTCTTTCAAAACCAAAAACCATACAATTTGAAGATTACAAACGCTGCTATGGAGTTTAAATACAAATTGATTCATCTGAAATTAAAAACTATATTGCTTAAACAGCTAAATCTATTTCACATATTCTGATATATGAGAGAAATAAAAAAAAAACTTATCACATGAATTTGTTTTAAAAGAAACTAATACTTTGAAAACTGATAAATAATGGAGCCAATATTGACTAACTCATTAACCTCCATATTTACCACTGGCAGTCCTTGATGGTTGTATATGTTGTAATATTGTAAATGATGGCCTTGAAGTACAATCTGAAGTGTGCTCTGAAATCACCAAGGAAATATTTTATCATTCTCATTAAAATTTTCTTTGAAATATACTCATTTACTTGCTGTAATGTGATGAAACTATATGGAACATATAGTGACGGAACATCATAGACATTATAAGCAGGGTTCGAAAAGAGGGCTACTTGCTTTCAAGTCTCAAATCTGCCGGGTACCACCAATTGATGCCAGTTTTCTCATCATAAAATGGGCATAATAGTAATGTCAAGCTCCTAAGGTTGGCCCTTTTCTGATCAAGATGGCAGAGTGAGATGCTTCAGGTCTCCATCTCCCTAGAGAAGCCTTGCGCAAACTGCAAGAATTGGCAGAAACATCTTTCTAAAAGCTCTAGAAAAGTTATTGGATTTCAGTAAAAGGACAATTGCCAAATAAAGAAAAAGGCATCTTAAAAGGAGTAGGATCTTATGGCATACTGGTTGGACCCTTCCCTATCCCCTCACCAGAGGGAGCAGAGTAACCCTCACGTGCATACTTGGAGCATGTATGTCTGGCCCAATGTGTCTGGTGGTGGCCTAAAGAACTTGTTGTCCCAGAAGTGTCCCTGACTGTAAAAGGCAGCTCATGGAAATCTCCTACAAAATGTTGTGGTTAAGCAGTCAAGTTGTGCTTCCTGGGGCAAGGATTTCTGGCTGTTGGACATATATTACAGTGCCTATACCGTGAGGAAACTTTTTGCTATTGAAGAGGGGACATCTGTACCATTGAAATGGGGGGATTCCTAAGTCCACACATGCATTCTCAAGAGAAAAGGCATGTACAGAAAAGATGAGGGAGGCCCCTATGCTTTGGCCTGGAGCTATTCTCCAAACTCATTGTGTGGAAGCTCTAAAGGAGAGAACACACCACAGATGAATCAACAAAAACTGGGAAAGAACTTTTCTTTCTTTCCCTTCTTCTTCTTCCTCCTTTTCCTCCTCCTCCTCCTCTTCCTCTTCTTCTTCTTTATTTTTCTCAAAGCATTCAAAGTAAGCTCTGTCATAAAACTAGCTGAATACAACCTTAAGAAATAGATTCCTCAGAGTCTAAATTCCAGCGATAATACATTAAAATATCAAAATGACCAGGTATCAACAACAGACTCCTTACAGAAGTTGAAAAGCTGATTGAGCTGGGGAAAGAGATAATCAGAAAAGTTGAAGATGAAACTATTGCAATCATCCAGACTGAGGAGTAGAAAGAGAAAATAAAGAGGAAAAATACATAGAGCCCGAGGAACCTGTGGGACACCATGAAGCATATCAATATATGCATTGTTAGAGTCCCAGAATGAGAAGAAAGAGAGAGACTGATAGAATATCCAGAGAAATAATGGCTGAAAACTTGTCAAATCTAATGAAAGGCATGAACATACACATCCAAGATGCTCAACAAACTCCAAACAGGCTAAACCCAAATAGGCCCATACCATACCATGTTATAATCAAACTGATGTAAGACAAAGATAAAGAGGGAAATCTGAAAGCTGCAATAGAGAAGCAATGTCATATACAAGGGACTCTCAATAAGATTAAGTACTCATTTCTCAACGGAAACCATGGAGCCAAGAAAGAAGTGGGGAGACACATTTAAAGTACAGAAAGCAAAAGAATTGTTTTTCAGAAATGAAGGAAGAATTAAGACATTACCAGATACACAAAAGCTCAGGGACATTTTTATCACTAGACCAACCCTACAAGATATGCTAAAGACAGGTTGAAAGGAAAGGACACAAAACAATTGACTGAAGCCATATCAAAGAATAAAGAGCTCCAATAAAGATGATGTCATGGGTGAATATAAATACCAGCACTATTGTATTTTTTATTTGTAATTCTACTTTTTACTTCCTACAGGATTTAAAAGGCAATTCATAAAATGTAATGATAAATCAATAGTTTTGGACTCATAATGTATAAACATGTAAATTGTAAAAAAAAAAAAAAACTATATAAAGTTGAGGGATGAGGGGTAGAGTGACATAATTTGTGTATACTATGAAGTTAAATTGGTATCAAAATAAATGAGATTATTATAGATTTAGGATGCTAATTAAAGCCCCATGGTCCAGAGGTCCAGAGTAACTACAAAGAAAATATTGGAGAATATGAAAGCTCATAGAGACGGAAATTAGAATACAGGCTTCCAGGGGCAAGGAGCAAGGAGCAAGGAGAGTTAATGCATAATGGGTGTAGAGTTCCTGTTTGGGGCAATCAGAAAGTTTTAGTAATGGAAGAGGGTAAGTGTTCCAGAATATTGATTATTCCCATTGAATAACATGCCTTGGAGTGCTTTGAAGTTTAAATTGTATGTATGTTACCAGAAATTTTTAAAAAAGGAAGAAGAAATAAAAGAGCAACTAAAGAAGCAATGACAATTAAATCCAAATACATAATCCTGGATGGAATCTCAAGAGGAGAGAAAAGGCTCAAAAGGGTATTATTGGGACATATGAAAAAAATTAACCTGGAATATAGACTGTAAGCTTTACATCAATATTTAATATCTTGAATATGATAATTGCACCTAAGGTGGTTAAATAAATGAATGTACATGTTCATAGGAAACATACTTGGAAGTTTTATATGTTCAAGAAGTATTATGTGTGCAACTTTCTCTCAAAATGTTCAGAAAATGGATGGATTGATAGATATGAAGGCAGGCAGACAACAGATAAATGAAAGAATGATGTGGCAAAGGTGGCAAAAGGTTAAAATTGGTGGATCTGGGTATCTGGGGGAGGGTATGTTGGAGTTTTCTGTATGGGGTTTGCATTATTTTTGAAACTATTCTTTAGTTTGAAATGATTTCAGAATAAAAATTTTAAAAAGAAATTCATAAGGTTTTAGAATACGTGATGGTTAAGCTAATGTGTCAACTCGGTCAGGTAACTGTGCCTAGTAGTTTGGTCAAGAAAGCAGTATAATTGTAAAACAAAGACATTTACGGACTTTAGTCATCAGTGAGTTTACTGCATAGATGGCTGATTACATCTACAATCAACCAGAGAGATTGCCATCAGCAATAAGTAACGCTTTATCGAATCAGTTGAATACCTTTAAAGGGGAAGTGATTTCAGCATTCAGAGAGAATTTCCCAGTTCGTTGTTGGACAGCCGATGTCTCCCAAGAACTCATAAAGGACCTTCATCGGAACTTCATCAGGGCCCCTGGTTTGCAACCTGCCTGCGGAATCTGAACTTGTGCATCACCATGATCACGTGAGAGAATTTTATAAAATCGCAGAGTATATACAGGTATTTCCTGTTGATTCTGTTTTCCTAGAAACCCTGACTAATACAGTATGCTTGGCCCACATGAACCACTAAATAAATATTAGTTATTTCTGATAATAGGACTTTCATCCTGTAAGGTAATTTATGATTATTAACCAGATAGACCATCAGGACATATTTTTCAAATAATGGCAGAGTGTTTAAGGTATAACATATAGATAGATAAGATAAATTCAAAACTCATCTCTGCTCTTAAAATTCAGGTAAGCTAAATTATGTGAATCCTGGATAACTCATCTATAAAGTGGAGATAATAAAAACCTATTTTATAGACTGGTTGTGAAAATAAATAATATATATGAGGAACCTACTATACTATCTGGCACATAAAAAACTCTTAAACAATAGGGAAATTATTTTTTCTCCAATGATTTGTAATAACCAGCAATTTACCAAAGTGGTATTTTAGCTATAGTCTAATAAAAATAAGCTCCCTGAAACAAGTCCATTTTTAAAATTTGGGTAAAAGCAGCTTTTGAAATAATAAAAAAAAAAAAAGTGCTTCAAATTTTTTATAGTAAAATACACTATTTAATCATATTTTTGTTACTGTTATACTAAAGGAAGGAGCAAATTTGGATTAAGGAGAAGAATAAAAAGGTCCCTCAATGCTGGGTTCCCATCTTTTCCTCTATTGTACTCAAAACCTGAGAATGCTTCACAGAGATTGGCACAAATATTTATCCAGTGAATCATAAATAAAGGCAAAATTATCTGAGGAAAATCTTTATTGAGACAATTATTGAGAGGTCAGCTAACTGTAGAATTATAAAATTATACTGTTAAAAAGATGAATTGAGCAGCTCAATGTTTTTTTTCTAGTGTGTTTTATTTTGCTTTTGTGAATAGGATATTACAGGTTAACTATTTTGTTACTAGTTTTGTTACATTTTTCAATAAAGTCTGCCTCTTTATTTAAATATTTAAGTCCTGGTTCTGTTCTTAAAAACATTTTAAGTCTATTTTCTTATTCTCTTACTTGGAAAATAAATATGGAATTTCAGTCACTTCGTAAGAATTACAGCAGGGAACAGAAGTGTTCCTTTGCTAAATCTAGGAAGAGACAACAATGCTGTGGGGAAAAGCCTGGTAAGCTATTCAGACTTTCAGAACATTTGAATTGGAATGTGATTTTGCTTCAATGAATTTAAAAGAGAAATAAAAGCAATTCAAATGATCTTGCCTGACAACACTTTATTGTCAGTTATAATTGACTTGTACAATGCTCTTACACAATGTACAAAAATGTATAATTATCTCTTTGACTTAACTCTAGGAATATGCTCCATAAGGTGGGGACATACCCAAATAAGAAAATTCAATTCTTTTCCAAATCACCAGCTTTTTTTTTTCTTTGTTGAAAATTGTCCCTCCAAAGATTACCACTATGGAAATAACAGATGTAATCGAAGACAGGTCTGGACTGGGAATCAAGAAACCTGATTGTCTTTCTAGTTTGGGTTTTAATTAGCTGTGTGGTCCTAAGCAAGTTATTTCATCTCTCTGTGTCTTAACTTTTTCATCTGAGCATTAAGAAAATGGACTAGGTGACTTCACAGGATTAAAAAAATGTTAGAGAAGAAATGGACTGTAGTCTATAAATGGAGGAATTTGTTTTACTGATGAAAGAACAGAACTCCAGAGGATTTAGTATCTTGCCTGATGTTCAATTAATTTAGGGGAAAAGTGAAAAATAAAACTCAGGTATTCTGATTCTAATCCAATATTTACTTCTATACATTGAAATTTCATATAATATGTATTAACCGAAAAAACTACAAATTAAACACTTATCTACAAATTAAATAAATATGTATTAATTAAAATATATTAATATATATTTATCTCTTATGATCAGATCACTGGTGGCATATGAAGATGACTTTTTAATATTTTGGGTTTTTGTTTTAATTACTGGTAAATTAGACAATTCAAAAAAGCCCTAACAATGCAATGCAAGTAGCTCAATATATTTTCATGATTGTTTAACAACGTATTTGTGATCCCTGAATTCAGTTTAGATACTGCTTAAAGAAAGAAGACTTTGTTAGAAAGTTATTTCCAATTATACAAAGCCATGATGTAAGTTTCCAATGGAAACAAAGAATTAAAACTGTCCAACATTACAGAGAGAAGTTTCCTCGTATAACGTGGTGATTGACTTCAAAGTCTTCATGGGATTTTATTAACTTGAATTTTCCTCAGTTTTGGAGAACTGATTTTTCAAATCCTTTTAATTCTCAAATCACTAAGAAACTCTCAAGACTTGCTCAAATTAACTATGCTCATAGGAAAGTATATATAATGCCAGAAATTTAATTTAATAATTTACCACTAAAAATATTTGTCAAAGGGATTAAGGAGACCTGTCTTTTGACCAGTTCATTTGTCTGTACATAAAACTCCAAGGTAGTCAATTTTTAATCATAAGTTTGCTTTCATGAATTTGAAATCTGATCAAGATCAGGTAATTACTCATTGTGAATACCTAGTGGGTTTCAACGGAAGTAGCCATTCATTTTTTCATCTACCATGCCCTCTGCTCAGAGGATGTGCCACTTGTTCACAGACTGACTTAATCTGTGACACTCATGTTCCTTACTAAAATCATATGTATGATCTATTGTTCTTAATATTACTGCAAAAGTTGATATTTGGTAACTGTGGTAGTTTGAGTCTTTTGTGGACCCCAGAAAGTTATGTTCTTAAATTGGTCCATTTCTCTGGGTGAGAACTTCTTGTGAATCTTTGATTAAATTATATCCAGTTAACTGCTATTTGATTAGATTACTCCAATAAGGCATAGCCCAGAGTGTGTTTTACTCCTCTTACTGTAGTCCTTTAAAAACTAGAATCAGCCAAGCAACAGAAACAGAAAAATTCCTAGAAGCTGAGAGAGGAAGCCCCAGAAGCCAGGAGCTGAAATCACTGGAAACTGGGACAGAGAAAGCCAAATGAGCAGAGAGAAAGCTGGAGGCAGCCAGAGGCTGAAAGCAACAGATTCTAGAGGAGAAGGCAGAGACTGACAGACACCACTGTTGTGCCCTGCCATGTGCCTGATCACCCACAGCTGCAGCTCAGGGAGAAAGTATCTCCTTATGATGCCTTGATTTGGACATTTTTCTCAGCCTCAGAACTGTAAGCTTAAAAGTTAATTAATCCCTATTGTAAAAGCCAACCCATTTCTGGTATATTGCTTTGGCAGCCTTTACCAAACTAAAAGAGTGGTCTATGAACCAAATCTAGCCATCATTTATGTATATATACATATATAGTAGATTAAAGTATGGAATTTTTCTTCAGTAAATATTTGGATCAGCAGGAATAATATACAACACAACATGTTTAAGAACAATATGGGAACTAGAGGAGATAGTTTTCAAAGTCTTGAAACAGAACTTCACCCTCCAATTCTGCCATCCATCTTTCTCTTCTTATAGCTACTAAATTGTAAGGTGGTCTGGTATATGGAAGTATTTCAATATTTTTAGCAATCACTTCAGCTGTCCTAGTGAATTCAGACTGAATATCAGCCTTGAATGTTGAGAGTCCTTCTAAATACATTCCATTGGGGAGAGGGGGGATCCTCTCTTTAATATATTATAAATTAAACTTCTTTTATTGTTTAAGGTGGACATTTAGAACATAATTTTTGCAGACCATTATAATAGTGATGCCCTTTAGATTTCCAGAGTGCACCAGATGATGCCAGACTGCTATGATTTGGGAATTCTTATATCTGCTTTTGAAAATTTATTTTTTTCTGTCTCCTCCTATCAGGGCTGTCACTTCTCATTTTTATCCTCACACTTTCCTCCAGCAATAACCTTCAAATTTCTCAGAGACTGATCCTAACTTAAATCTACTGTGAGCAGGAAAACTTAGCCAATTTACTAGAAATATGTGTAAAATAATGATGAAGAAATTTCAAGTCATGGCAAGTTATTTTATCAGTAAAGGGACATGCATTTTAGTTTTTACCTTGTCACACGTGTGTCTCTTCTGAACACATTTTGGTTAATTTCATGGTCTCCTCATGCATTAAAAATATGCAAGTTTGACCCATAATAACCACTGGATAGGTGATCTGTTCTGTTTAATATTATTGCAGAAGTTATTTGGTAGCCTACAAACAAAACCTAGTTATCATTTATGATTTGATTGGCAAGCAAAACATTGACTTGTGACAACGTTTTTAAAGTTTTGGTGGTTAACATTTAAAAATCAGAAGATCTCAAATATAAAGCTTCTTCTCTGGCTCCACTTGAAAAACAAAGTTATGGCAAACTGGACCGATATATTAACATAAAAACTGTTGGTCAGAGCCAAATAGCAGTTGCTCTCTTTTGACAGAATTTCTGGATTGCTGATTCTGGCAATATAGTTGCTTAGATGATCAATATTCTTCCACAAAATTAATTTAATGTTGAATAAACTATTTAAAACATCTTTTTGCAGAGTTGAGCCACTCACAGTTGGAGACAAGGCTTTGAGCCTACAAGAGGCAAGGAAAAAGGAATGACCCCTGGCCTTCACCTTCAAATGGTGGAATAGAACCAATCTATCCACTGGAAAAAGAGACTGCAGAGATGCATGTCTACATCTGTCTAAGATCTTAGTTTAAAAAAATGAGAATTTCAAAATTTGGATCTATTACTTCCCTGAATCTGGGATTGTAATTTAAATAATACTAATGGCCTGAAAATATAAGAAATTAACATAAAAAGTGATCACAGGCTGTTAACACTCTTGGACCAATAGCAAAATCCCTATGTGGTGACCCTAACTTGAAGCAGATCTTAGAAAACTGCTATTGAGAAAAGGCCATAGTTCCAGTGAAAATAAAGGTTTTCAAATTTTATACAAAAATTTAATCAACAACAAAAGAAATCCACCATACATGGAAAAGTCCACCAAAAATATTTAGCATAAAACAACAAATAGAAGAATTAGACCCTCAAGAATTTCATAAATGGAATTATCAGAATAAATTTTAAATCATGTATAAAATGTTTAAGAAAGTAGTCAAAAAAGGGAATATTCATTCAATAACATATATTTATTTCACTTAACAAATGTTTATTGAGGAGCAATTATGTCAGGCATTTTCCTAGTTAACTGGGAATATAAAAGTTAAACAAACTTCCTCTCCCACACATACAAAATTTCTGCCTTCATGGAATTTATATTCTAGTTGGAAGAGACAGAGAAAAAGCAGAATAAGTAAAATATGTTTCATGATGAAAAGTGCTTTGAATAAAAACAAAACAAAGAAGATGTATGGGGAAGGCTTGGTAAGGGTATGATTGCAATATTAATTTCATGATCAGGGAAAGTTTCACTGAATTAAGGACCCTTGAACTTGGAGGACGTAAAGGGGTAAGCCATATGAATATTTGGAGGAAGAGTATTCCAGCCTGAGGGACCACAAGTGCAAATGCCCTGACATTGTAATGCTGAGGACCAGGGAGGTAGTCAGTATGGATAGGGAAGACTGAGTACAGTAGGTTCAGAAGCAGATGAGGTCCAAGGGATAGTGGCAAGTCAGCAAAGTAAGAAAAGACTATGATATTTTAAAGGACCAAAAGGACTAAAAATAACCGAACTGAAATTTCCAAACAAAAAAAAAAGTTAAAATATTAAAATTGAATATATACACTAAAGAGCAGATAAGAAAAAGCTGAAAGAAGAATTGGGGAAATGAAAGGTAAAGCTGAAGAAATTAACTAGAAAGCAACACAGAAAAAAGGCAAGATAAAATATTAAAAAGCCAGGTTTGAAAAAAAATTGGACATGTGAGGAGATCTTACATGTCCAATGGGAGTTCCAGAAGTAGAGAATAACAAGACTGGTGAAAGGCAATATTTGAAATGATACTAAATTAGAATTTTCCAGAATTTGTGAAAGATTTGAGTCTTCACATTTGGTGACCATAATAGACCAAAAGTGATATAAATAAAATTAAATACATGCCATGACATAATGTAGATAAATTGCACACCACAGAAAAGACTTAAAAGTAACTAGAAAATAAAGAGAGCTAATTTAGCTTTAGCTTGTTCTACTTCTTATGATTTCTCTTCATGCATTTAGTTTATCCACTAGTTTCCTTATACACATTTGAGTTTGTGACTCTTGCAGTGTGTAAGTTAGAATGTTATAGTACCAATCAGGATATATAAACTATTCTCACTAGAAGATGTTTTTTATCATGAGGTACTTGCTTAAAAACTGAGAACAAACTTTTGCCATTTTTTTTCACCTTTCTTCTAACACCTTTGACCTTAAGATGAGAATGGAGATGTCTCTGATACTTGGAAATGTAGGGATGTCTTTCATATAGTGGAAGGTCTAGCCTTTGGCATTTTTTATGTGAATATAATTGATTACATAAATTCACAGTTGTCATTGATGTATCATTTTTAGAAGGCTTACCTAATATTTTCTTTACTTTAGTGTCTGTGATTATGATATGAAAACTGGAAGCTTGGACTATCAGTTCCATATTTCAGCATCTGCCTAATGTAGGCTTCCTATCTCCTATGCTCTTTCAAGTCACCTCTTTCATTCCCTGTACATTTGGTAGTAGTTGATCCTTACATAATACCACAAATAATTTTTTGTACTTATGTCTTCCTCTAACACATGATTGGACCACCCCACTCTTTTTTTTTTCATCTTGAATCACTCTTGCATTATTTTGGAAAAGCCCACTTCTTTCTGTTGTATTATCCTATTAATGTGCCTTTGGATTTGGTTTGCTAGTATTTTGTCGAGGAATTTTTCATCTATATTCATAGGGATATTATTCTGTAATTTTCCTTTCTTGTGATATCTTTATCTGCCTTTGGTATTAGGGTGATGCTGGTCTCGTAGAATGCCTCCTCTTCAAATTTTTTGGAAGATTTTGAACAGGATTGTTTTTAATTATTCTTGGAGTATTTGGTAAAATTGTCCTGTGAACCCATCTGGACCTGGACATTTCTTTGATGGAAGGTTTTTTATTTCTAGGAGTTTGTCTATTTCACCTAGGTTAACTAATTTGTTAGAAAATACATTTTGAAAAGCCATTATATTTCTATAGAGTCAGTGGTAAGATCCTCCCTTTCATTTCTGGTTTTATTCATGTCCTTTTTCTTTCTTTCTTTGTCAGTTTAGGTAAAGGTTGGCAATTTACTGATCTTTTCAAAGAACTAACTTTTGGTTTTGTTGAATCTCTATTTTTTTCCTATCCTCTATTTCACTTATCTAAGCTCTACAATTTTCCTTTTCTTCTGCTCACTTTTGGCTTAGTTTGCTCTTTTTTTTTCCTAATTTCATTATGTATAAGGTTGGGTTACTGACTTGAGATCTTTCTTCTTTTATAATGTAAGCATTTACAGCTATATGTTTCCTTCTCAGACCTGCCTTTTTTCATAAGTTTTCATATTTGTGGGGTTTTTTTACTTCATTTGTCTCGATATGTTTCCAAATTTCCCTGGTGATTTCTTCTCTTACCCATTGGTTGTATAAAAGTGCATTGATTAATTTCCACATATTTGTGAATTATACAGGTCTCTGTTACTGATTTCTAGCTTCATCCCAATGTGGTCAGAGAAGATACATGGTATGTTTTCAATATTTTTTAATTTATTGAGACTTGTTTCGTAACCTAACATATGGTCTTTTCTGGATAATGACCCATGTGCACTAGAGAAGAATGTGTATCCTTCTTTTGTTGGGTAAAATGTTCTATAAATGCCTGCTAGTTCTATTTGGTTTAGAGTATCCTAAGTCTTCTGTTTCTTCATTGATCTTCGTTCTATCCGTTATAAAAGTAGTGTATTACATTTTCCAACTATTAATGTAGAACTATCTAATTCTCACTTCAAATCTGTCAATATTTCTTTCATAACCTTTTGGGTTCTGTTGTTAAGTGCATAGGTATTTATAACTGTTATGCCTACTTGATGAAATGACCCTTTTAAGCATGCATAGTGTCCTTCTTTGCCCTTTTTAACAGTTTTTTATTTAAAATCTATATTATTTGATATTAGTATAGCCACCTCAGTTCTCTTTTGCTTACCATTTGCAAGAAATTTTTTCCCTCAAACTTTCACTTTCAACATACTAGTATCTTTGACCTTAAGGTGAGTCATTTGTAAACAGCACATAGTTGGGTCATACTTTTCATCTAATCTTCCAATCTCAGCCTTTTCATTGGAGAATTTAATCCATTTACATTTAAAGTAACTATTGGTAATGCAGGACTTTCTTCTGCCATTTTGATATTTGTTTTTTGTATGTTTTAAACCTATTTTTTCCTTCACTTCTTCCATTACTGCCTAGTATTGTATTTCATTGGTCTTCTGTATTGATCCATTTAGTGTCCCTTATTTCTTTCCATGATAGTTTTTCAGGTGTTTTTTTTTTCATCATTATCACTGGGTTTAAATTTAACATCTTAAATCAATGACAATCTTATTTGATTTGATACCAACTTAATGTCAATAGTCTATACAAATTAAGTCTCTGTATTGCCTTGTCCTGCACCTTTATGTTGTCTTTGTTATAAATTATATCTTTATACATTGCATGTCCAAAATCATAATTTATCATTTGCAATTTTAATATTGTAAGAAATAAAAAGTGGAGTTGCAAACCAAAAATACCATACTATTGGTATTTATAATTTCCCATGGCCTTTATAATTACCTTTACTGAGATCTTTATTTCTTTATACTGTTTTGATCTTCTGTCTAGTACCCTTTCATTCAATCTGAAGAACTCCCTTTATCATTGCTTGTAGGGTAGGATAGTGGTGACAAACTCCCTCAGCTTCTGTTTATCCTGAGAATGTTTTAATCTCTCCCTCATTTTTGAAAGCCAGTTTTGCCAGATATAGAATTTTTCATTGGCAAGTATTTTCTTTCAGCACTTTGAATATGTTGCCCCACTGTCTTCTTGCCTGCAGAGTTTCAGAGGTATATTCACATGTTTTATTATATTTGGGAAGCTAGCTGCCATTACTTGTTTGAATAATCTTTCTGCTCCTTTCTTTTGTCTCCTTCTGTGATTCCATAATGCATATATTGGTCTGCTTGATGGTGTCCCACAGTTCTCTTAGGTTTGTTCACTTCTCTTCATTCTTTTTTCTTTCTCCTCCTCAGATTGAATACTTTCATTTTTCCTATTGTGACAGTTTGAAATTATTTATGAATTCCAAAAAGAGAGATTATATTTGTAAACTGGTCTGATCCTCTGGGCATCATCTTTTTTGATTATATTAGATTCAGCTGAGATGTCTTTGATTAAATTATGTTAAGATTAGGGCTTTGGTTCAAGCAAGTCAGTAGGGTGTAACTCAGGGTTGATTCCCTGCCGACTGGGTGGGCTATATAAATGGACCCTCATGGAAGGAGACCTGGAAGAGGAGAGAAATTGTTCATTTTGGTCCTGCCATGTGACAGAAAGGAGAAGGCTCAAACAGCTAAAGCCCTGGGAGAACTGAACCATTCTCCTGATTAGTTTGCAGCTGAAGAGACCAGAGCCCTGAGCAGCTGAGAAGGCCCAGAAATAAATGAGCCCTCCAGCCTACAGTTGAGATGGGAAGAAGCTGGACCCATGGAGTCTTAAGAGGAAGAGTAAGGCTGAACCCTTGAGACTGACAACCATCTTGCTTCAACATGTGACAACAGACTTTGGTAAGAAAATACCTCTTATGGTACCTTGAGTTGTTCTCTTTAAAGCCTTGTAACTATAAGCTTCTACCCCAAATAAATACTCTATAAAAGCCAACAGATTTCTGGTGCTTTACATCAGCACCTCTTTTGGCTGACTAATATACCTATCTGCAAGATCATTGATTTCTTCTTCTGCTATCTCCAATCTGGTGTTGAACCTTTCTAGGAAATTTATTATTTTGTTTTTGTGGTCTTCACATCCAGTATTGTCTTTGGTTCCTTTTTATAATAATTTTTCCTTTGCTGAAATTCTCATTTTGTTCATATAACCTTTTCCTTATATCTTTTAGTTCTAGTCCATATTTTCCTTAAGCTCTTTGAGCATATTTAAAACCATATTTTAAAAAGTCTTTGTTATTTTTCTAGTTTGCTGGGTTGCTAAAATGCAGATACCATGAAATGGGTTGGCTTTTTAAAAGGGAATTTATTACTTTACAAAAGTATAGTTTTGAGGCTGAGAAAAATGTCAAAATCAAGGCATCATCAGGTGATGCTTTCTCCCCAAAGACTGGCTGCTAGTGATCCTGGGCTTCTCTATCACATGACAACGTATATGGTGTTATCTGTTGGTCTCTCCATTTTCTTCTGGGTTTCACTGCTTTCAGCTTCTTATCTCCATGGCTTTCTCTCTCTTTGTCTGAATTTAATTCTCTTAAAAAGGTCTTCAGTAAGAAGATAAAGGCCCACCCTGAATGAGATGAGTCACTTCTTAATTTAAGATCCTACTCACCAAAAGATTAACTTTAAGTATATACATTTCTTGTGCATATATAGCTTCAAACCATCACTCTCCACCTTTTGGACCCTAAAAGGACACATTCTTTCCATATGAAAAAGACATTCATTCCATCACAATATCTCAAAAGTGTTAAAGCATTTCAGTAACAATATTAAGTACAAAGTCACATCAAGATCGATTATAGGTGTGATCTGTCTGAGGACACAATTCCCCTTTATCTGTGGTCCTGTGAAACTTAGAGAACAAGGTATCTGCTTGCAATATACAATGGAGTGACAGTCATAGGGTAAACATTCCCATTTCCGTAGGGATAAATTGCAAGGCAAACAGGGGTCACATGCTCCAAACAATTCCAAAATACTGCAAGGCTTACTCTATTAGATTTCATGGTCTGGGAGTCATCTATAGAATAATGCCTTGTCCTTGGGGCTGTTGGAGCAGCAGCCCCACCCTTTCCAAGTGCTTGCACAAGGGCCTGGCTCTCCCTTAAACACTGGGGTAAAGGCTCTAACAACTTCAAGCATCGGGGTGATGGCCAGGCTCTCAGCTCCACACTTGTCAAACACTGGGGTGGCAGCAGACTTTCAATCTGATTCCTTTTCTGTCCTTTTTAGTCCAGGCTGGCAGTGGTTCCATTTTCATATAGTTCACCCACAAAAAAACTTGTCAGTTTTGCATGTAGGACACAGGAGTCCTAATCATCAGATGGTAGGACTTTCCACAAATCCTTTCTGGATAATAGCACTTCCTATCTTGACTTGCACTGATATGGCTGACTGGTTCCATGTTCAATTAAGTCCTTACATGTAGCACTATTCTCTGGGGCCTCATTTTTCAGAAGCTCAAAACTTTCCAAACCTCCAATTCCCGTTTTCTTTGTGCCCAGGAGTTCAGTTCTCAACTTAGCTCTTTCTTCTCACATTTTACTATAAACTGCAAGAAAAAGCCAGGCTGTACTTTCCACATTTAGTCTGGAAATCTCCTCAGGTAATATCCATGCTCATCACTTTCAAATTCTGCCTTCCATCTGACATCAGGACTCAATTTTGCCAAATTCTCTGCCACTTTAAAACAAGGAACAACTTTCTTGTTTCAGTTTGCAATGACACATTCATCATTTCTGTCTAAGGCCTAATCAGAAGTACCTTTAACATCCATATTTCCACCAACAGTGTCTTCAGAACAATCTAGGCCTTTTCTATCAAGCATCTCACAATTCTTACAACATACCAATTAATAAGTCATTTCCACATTTTTGGTATTTGCAATAGCAGCACCTCACTTTCCTGTAACAAAATTTGTTTCTCCCTAAAGACTGGCTGCTGGAAATCCTGGGGCCCTCTGTCACATGGCAGAGCACCTGGCACCATCTGCTGGTCCCTCCCTTCTCTTCTGGGTTTCGTGACTTTCAGCTTCTGTGGCGTCCTCTCTCTGAACTTCAAACTCATAAAAGAACTTCAGTAAGAGGATTAAGACCCATCCTGAATGAGGTGGGTCACATCTGAAATTATGTTAAGATTCTATACACCAAAAGATCTCACTTACATGTGTGGTGTGGGTCCAAACCCACAGGAATGGATTAATCTAAGAAAATATTTTCCTGGGGTACATACACCTTCAAACCATCACAGGTATATCTGAAGACTGGTATTCTTTTTTAATTTTTCTGATGTTTTATCTTGCTCTTTTGGATGGGTTATCATTTCCTGTTCCTTTGTATACCTTGTAAATTTTTGTGCACACTGTATATTTTAATATTTTAAGGTGTTAACTTTGAAATTTAGTCCCTGAGATGTCTGTTCTTATAGTTTTTTTCCAGGTAGTGCTATGACAGAGATTAATGCTAGGCGCTAACAAAAACAAGCCAAAACATTTTCACAGTCTTTGCAGATTGGCTCTGCGATGGCTGGTGCTCTCCTTCAACAATGAACAGTCCTTTCTCTTCTCTCTGAGCATGCCTCTTGTCCTGTGCATTAATTTATGGCCTTAGGATTTCCCATTTACATGGACCAGAATACCCCTTCTTCTCCCTATGAAATAGTCTTTCCTTCTGGTCTTAGGTACTCATAAAGCCAGCAAGCCTTTGCCCCAGGCTATTGGCAGCATTGGCTCAAAGTACTCTCATTCACAGTTTCTGTTTTCGCGATTATGGACAAGCTAATATGGATCATTCCTTCCACTGAAAGCAAATAGCACAGTTAGGACAAAAATAAATTCTGTTTGGAGGAAATGGGTTGTTAACCAGACAGCAAAGAAAAAAATCAAGATTAACTAGAAATGGGAAACCCAAAGAAGTAAACCAGACGTTTAAGGTTTTCTATAAGGGCAACTGAAAATGTGAAAAAAGTGCCTGAGAGGTTGAACAGTCTTAAATAGCCTCAGGGACTGTGGGGAGTTGGGGGGGGAGAATCTTTTATCCAGGAACCACCAAGATGGGAGAAATCTGTTAAGCTCTGAGTTCTAGATTGAGTCCCTGAAGAACAATAACCTGGAGGATGAAGAGAACTGGAAGTAGAACAGCACTTGACAACATTGACATGCAATTGCATGAAATCTCCATTTCTGTACTGAAATTGCAAAAATGTGGCATTACTTTAACCCTTAGCTGCTTACCAGAAACATAAAACTTCGATGCCTCAAATTATGTCTCCAATTTTTCATATACAATCTCCAAACTCAATAAATATATCTGGGCACAGGAAATTGTAAACAGAGAGGAAAAAAGACCATAGAAACAGCAAATCCAAAAAGGGTACAGATAATGGAGTTTCAATCAAAAACTTCAAAGTAATTCTGCTTAAGATGCTCAAGTAAAACCAAACTGGGTATTTTGGTAATAAACTGGAAGCTATAAATAAATGATTCAATATAAATTCTACATGTGAAACATACAGGAGACAAAATTTAGAAGTTACTGAATGGGTTTGTGATGGTTTGAGCTGTATGTACCCCAGAAAGACATGTCCTTAAATTTAATCCATTCCTGTGGATGTGAAACCATTGTAAATTGGACTGTTGGATGAGGTTACTTCAATTATAAGGTGGGTCTTCATCCTATTACTGCTATCTTTTGTAAGCACAGTGAAATTCAGATAGACAGAGAGAAAGCCAGAGAGGGAGTAGACTGAACATCAGCGGAATCCGGAAGAGATAGAGGAGACCAGCAGATGCTGCCACGTGCCTTAACACATGACAAGCTAGCAGCAGCAGCCCCAGAGCACCAGTCTTGGGGAAGGAAGCATTGCCTTGATGATGCCTTGATTTGGACTTTTTTCCAGCTTCAAACCTTAGCCAATAAATTCTCATCGTTTAACCTGATCCATTTCATGGTATTTGTTTGAGCAGCCAAAGAAACAAAACAGCTTTAACAATAGATTAGATACAGCTTAAGACACAACAAATAAACTAGGAGACAGGTCAGAGCTAAATATTCAGAATAAAGCATGAAAAGACAAAAGGATGAAAAATATTGAAAATCTTAGTAATACCATAAGAAATGGAAGGAGACAGTGAAAAGCTCTAATATAGGCAACTGAAATTTTAGAATGAGCAGAAGACACTGGAGAAAATATCTGAAGAAATATTAGCTGAAAACTTTCCAAGCATTTCAAACCTTTTATAAGAGATTTGTCTATAAAGGAGCAACAAGAAACTGACAGTAGGCCTTTAAATAGAAAAATGAAAGCAATGAGATGATAGAAGTAGGAAATTTAGAGAAAGTCATCATTTTAAAGTGCTGAAAATTAAAGACTGTCAATCTAAAATTCTAAAATGAAAAGCCCAAGAGACACACACCATAGAATTTAGAAAACATTTTTAACTCAATGATAATAACAGTAATGCCTAGCAAAATATGTGGAATAAAGCTATACCTGGTTCCAAGTGGGAATTTTAGCTTTAAATGCACGGGGAACAAGGAGTTAAGGCAGCACCATCCATCACTATACCTGAAACCTCAGTGGATTTATGTTCTAGTAAAGTTGTCCAAGTTAGTTTATCTTACCAGTCTTCATATTTTTTATATCTATAGATAAAATTGCAAGGTTAAATTCAAAATTGGTTAATATTCTAGAGGATTACATTTTCTAATGTGAAAAATTATTTTTATCTGTTTCAGATAAAAATGTATAAGTTGGTTGGGCGGGGGTGGAGCGGAGAAGACCCCGAGGGCGGGAGTGGAGCGCGGGGCTAGGCGGTTTCACAGCCTGCTCCGCGGCGGGGACAATTGGACCCGCCCGCATGAAAATGAGGGGCAAGGAGTGAGCTCGGGCCTCCAGGGAGACGGAAAGAGGAAGAAAGCACACGCCCGCTTTCCTCCAGCGTTTAACCACCCCGTAAGCTAGAACTCCGGAGCATGCTCGCTTCAATTCCTCCCCCCTCCCCGCCCCCAGTGCCACTTTCTCTTTACTTGCCTAAGTTTGAGTCTTTCTCAGACCTTACTAACCCTCCCTGCCCCGCTTCCCGCGCTATCAACCCAAGCTATTAATCCTTGTCCTTCTCTCTACCCCACCCTCAGCGCGCCTTGCCGGCCAGTGAGGTGTCCAGCTGGCTAAACTGGTGTAAGGTCTGTACTTTTCAAGAAATGTTAGCTGCTCGCCATCCTCTGGCGACTTTTAATGCACAGCCTTTAAGATGCCCTTTCCTCAAGCGCCGAATTACTATAAGTTGGGCCAAAGAACTCTACTTAGCTCAGAATTTAATTAGCTGGCTGCATGGATTGTTCTAACTGAATTTGGGGGTGGAGGAATTTGAAAGGGGGACGGGATCAATGCCCAGGAATGGAAATGAGCCAACTTTCCTGGGTGTAGTAAACGGTCAGGCTAACCCATCTAGTAATATAGAGCCAAGCAATGAAAGATTAGGTTTTTCTTTTAAAATGACACCGTAGTATTCAAGAATGTCAGTCAAGTTTCCAACACAGGTTGCTTTTGTCTGATCTGTGAATGAATATTCTAGGCACCTGCCTAAGTTTTGATTATTTGAGGCACAAGTACTTTGGCTTTGTTAAAAAGCTACTTGGAGGGCTTCTCTCGAATCTAGAGCTACACGAGGAAGGGCGTTAGTTGGCATACTTCTTAAATATATCATGTACTTTTTCTGTGGTATGTTGAACCCCAATTTAGACATGTTCTAAATCCTTGTCCCTGTGGGTATGAACCCATTGTAAAAAGAACATCTTGAAGTTTTTTTGTTTTGTTTTGTTTTGTTTTAATTAATGTGTGGCCCACACATTATTGATGTTATTTTTAATTAATGTGAGGGTGAGCCTTAATCCAGGTTGCTGTAGTCCTTTATAAGCAGAAAAAAGTCAGATATAGTGGAAAAGAAAGCCACGGGGTGGGAGCCAGTAGCTGGAAGTCAATGGAACAAAGAAAGGAGAGGACTTTGCCATGTGACAAGAAAGCCAGAGAGCCCAAGGTTTGATTGCCAGCCAGAACACTAGCCAGTCCTGGAAGAAGCACACATTCTAGATAATGCTTTGATTTGGACTTCTGGCCTCTGAAACTGAGCCAATAAATTCCTGTTAAGCAAAAAAAAAAAAAAAAAAAAAAGTATAAGTTAACATGTAAGTAACTTCATTCATTCTCTAATCAATAGTAAACACTGATTGAACAGAGTCCATTAAACTTAATAATCCATTGCTAAATGATGCCTCCATAAAAATTAAAAATAAAGGTCATTCATATTTGTACCTTTTCTACCTTATTGAATAATTTTTCCCCAACATAAGTTTCTCTTTAATTATGAAATTATATAATCTCACCCATTATCAATAGTTTTATTCACTTTCTTACTTCTATTACTTTCTCCTTTTTACTCTTTGTGAAGAGTTGACATAAATGCTGTTTATTATTTTGGATTTATTGATAATGTCTTCTTTATAGTTGCATTTATTTGTGCTTTGTGGCATTAATTTTGCTTTTGTCTATATTAATTTCTTTTATCTACTTTCTTTGTGTTTATTTTGTTCCTATTTTATTATCCTCTTTTCCATCTCCTTAAATTATTTATAATGTCTTGTTTTTCAACAAACACACTTAAGAGTACACATGTCCTCTGAGAACTGGTGTAGTTATATAAGCAGATTTTGAATCACTGAGGTGTCATTTTCACCCATTTCATGATTTTTATTTCTTCTTCATCCCAAGACATACATATATATATATATATATATATATATATATGTAATTTCTAAAAAGGTAAGTATATTGAACTGTATCTTTACAAGTTCAATTGTATGACATGGTTAGTAAACAAGACCATTTATTTATATATGAAT
>JAQZBX010042908.1:0-16608 GCA_029593785.1 Cabassous unicinctus | reverse complement strand
CTGGCACGGGGCCAGGCACCCGATACCCTACATTTGAATCACATTTTAATTTCCAAAAATACCATTCCTGTAGCTTTTATAGTAACTTTTTTTTTTTTTTAAAGACAGTATCCCCGCCCTCACCCAGAGTTTTAAAAAGCACTGCTAGGCATAGAGTAGGTGCTTAGTAGAATATTTACTATCAATCAGTGAAAATGAAGTCTGCTTAATATATTGAATTTTCATCCCATCCTTGTTTCAGATCAGGATGATCACAGCAGTGGCTTGGGGAGAAAAAAATTCTGAGGCCAAACTATAAAACTTACCTTTATATATTAAGGGTAGTTTGCTTCCAGTTTGGGTAGTGATCAGGCCCAAAGTAGATGATGAATTTTTTTGGATTTGTAGAGTAATCTCCTTCATACTTCGTAAAGTCATAGTGATAGAGCAGTGTGACAAGCCTTCCCTGCTGTGAGCTCTCACATGCATTCAGATCGTAGTTGGATTTCTTTGGTCGACTTCTAAATTTGCTCTGCTTTAAATTCACACTAAGATGTTAATCTTACCTTGCACTTATTGATCTTATAGTCAATTATTTACTTTAAATACTCAAACAACTGTAATTTACAAATGTCAGTGTTTGAAAGTGTATTCCACACTGTGATGGGATTGAATTTGCTTTGTCTAATTTTTCAGAAGTGAGAACAGAATTCCAGCTGCCTACATGGCTTCTCTTGTCAACCTTTAGCTTTCAGAAAGATGCAGAGATAATGTGCATATAACTAAATGAATCTTACTTGAATGTTGCATATTACATTGTTTGAAAATAATGAATCCATGTACCACTGTTTACATCATCTGCAGTCATTTCACATACATTCATTGAATAACACAGAGAGATTAAATTTCAAATATGTAGATACTCAAACTGATATACAAAGTATTTGTTTCACTGAGTGTAGCTTGCTGTCATTCAGAGACCTTTATGTGAAGAAATGTAGAAAACTATTTAGCTTTGACATATTTTTCCTGACAGTGTGACCAGACTGGATTTCCTCATAAAGAAAAAATGGTGTGCCTTGAAAAATAATTAATGCAAAAACCTCAGTATGCACAAAACAAAAATGTTTAAAGAAAGATAGTTTCCAACAGTGCAGTTCCAAGCTATACTGGAGCCTGAGGCCAAAAGGAAAATTTACACTATGTACATGTTTTAGTGAATTTTTCAATGGTTAATTTTTTCCCAGAATATTAAAGTAGTTGAGAAAATAATGAAAATTGTAAAGCAGGTACATTAAAACTCAAAGCACTCCTTTAAGTTTAAATATTTCATTTATACCAAAAATAGAAATGATTATAATTTTACTTTCCTGGCTTTAATGGAAGCAAAGTCTCACTTACTGGTTTTGGTAATCCCAGGTGTGATTCTTAAACTCTCTGTGTCTCAGTTTCCTTTTCTATAAAAGGGGAGGAGTGGAAAAGCGCTGTGAGGATTAAATGTTATTACCTGTTAAGCACTTAGAACAGCACCCAGGCCTTGGTGAATTCTCTTCAAGGTAAGCTACTGTTATTGCTGTATCTTCATTATATCAACAACGAAACTTTTGGAGATCAGAGACACCAGAGATCAATTTCAGCTGAGATGATTTCCTTCCTAACACCTATCACTCTCTATCTGATATTTCATTACACAGGAATGTATGCTCCAGAGAGCAAGAACTCAGCTGCTTACTCACCACCATATACCCTGGGTCTATCATAGGTCAGGTCCCATAACAAGCACTCAATAAATATTTATTTATTGGATGAAAGATAATCAGACAGTGCTTCACAGGGAAGGGTTGGCCTTGAATAAATATGGGAAAGAAACTGGGAGGGGGGGGATGATGAAGGAGGGGTGATGAATTTAGCTTTAAGTGTGCTGAGTTTGAGTTACTAGCAATATATTCAATTGGAAATATCTAGCAGCCATATGGAAATGTGAGATTAGCACTTGAAAATGTTAATTTGGGCATTTTGTGCATGGTTGTGATAGGAGCATCGAGGAAGCAGATGCCTTCTCCAAGGAAGAAAATATGTGCAGAGAATACCAAGGAGCAAAAGACCAAGATGCAGAGGCAGTGATTGAAACTAAGGAAGACATCTGGGAATTCAGGTGATTCTCAAGAAGCAGGAACCTCCAAATCATATGTCATCTCCCTGACTCCTAAGATAGCTCTCTGAAAGAAGTAAAATTATCTTGAGTAAGAAAGACCCAGATCATTAACTTTCCCAATCTGAAATATTTCCAGTGTTTCTTCTGTACCTTGATGGAAGTACAAGTGACATATTCAGCATCGAGTATATTTTAACTCAGATATTTACTGCTGATTAAACTCCAGAAAAGAGATGTTTCTAATAAGAGTAGTAAACGACCAAGTTACCAATGAAAATCTTTCAAAAGCTGGAAAATCAAAATGCGCTCCCCTCCCCTTGCCTCCAAAATTCTATCTTTTTAATAAGGAACACTTTATATCACTCCCAACTTGTAAATAGATTTTTCTTCAAAAATTCATTTTTAAGCAGAAATTTGGAAATATCAGAAATGTTACGTGGTTTCTAGTCCATCTGAAAAGTGTATTTTTCCCTTAGTGTCCCTGACCTACAATATCATTAGTTCTCTAATCCCCTACCTACAACACAGTTTCTATAACAGCCATCCCACTGGATGGTTTGCCTGTTTACTTGTTTCCTCTATAAGCTCCTTGATGGCAAAAGCTGTGCCTTGATTATCTCTGTAATCTCAGCACCTGGTACCTTCCCAGGTTGGTTTATGGTAGGCACTCAATAAATATGTATTAAGTGAATGAATGAATGAAGTTTTGAGTTCTCTTCCAGTCTTATCAGTGGAAGAAGGAAGTCTCTTCCACCTCCTTAAATTTGGCATTAGAGGGCTGTTGCGGGCTTATCTGATGGGGTGTAAGCTGGAGAGAGATGACACCCAATGCTGTTAGGGAAGAGGACAGTGGCCTTTGAGGAAATCCCAAAGAATGTGGGGAGGGGCTGAAGAAACACAGAAGCAGAAAATGTGTAAAACACATTTATAAGCTCATGGTGGGGTAAGCTGGAGTAATACCCTGTAGCTTGTTTTCTGCCTAAATCTATCCCTTCCTTCCTTGGCAAAGCCCTGATTTGCTTCTCAAAAGGTCATGTGCTCTGGGAAGGGAGCCAAGCCCTGAGGGTGAGGTCTTGATGCAATTCTGGGCAATGAGATATGAGGAAAAACTCTGCTGGGGTGGAGCATACTTCTGGGAGAAGTTTTCTTGCTATTAAGAAGAGACATGTAAGAAGAAACCATTCCTTTTCTCTGACTCTGGAAATCTTGTCATGATGAGTGGAAACGCCACAGCCATCTTGGGACCATAAAAGAAGGAGTGAACACATAGAGAGAGGCAGAAAAGAAAGATGACAGAACCTGGGTCTTCCATGATGTTACTGAGCCCCTGAATTAACCCATCTTGGAACAAATCTCCCTCTAGCCTTGTTAAGTGGGATAATATATTCCCCTATCATTTAAGCCCATTTGAATGAAGGTTTCTCTAAGAAATCAACTCCAAATTAACAGTAGCAATGGGTTCCCTCTTTCAACTTCCAGTGATATATTCATTTTACTAGGATCCAGCCTAATTCATGTGTAGAATTAATTAGAACTGTGGATTCCCAAAATGTGAAATCTAAAATGAATAAAAAATATTTAGTATACACTTAATTTTTAATGTATTGGTGAATTATTAGGCTCACATTCTAGCAGAGGTTCTTTGCTTAAGAAGCCTTGCTATCCAAGATTGGAAAGTCTACAGTAAATGGATTCTATTCAAAATAGCAGATGGAACATGGGACTCAGTAAGAAACGGGATTGTGGGTTATATGCTTTTTCATTGCAAGACAAATATTTGTTTCCAGCTGGAGTAGAAGTCCCACATTAATTAGAGATGGAATTGCTGACAATTTATGGAATGTACACAAGACACACTCCTCATTCTTACACTAAAACATAGGATGGGGAAGGAGGAAGTGACATTATTCATACTAGAGCAGTTTAGAGATGCTATTTCATCTCTTATGAAACTTGAAGGAATCGCAGAAGATGGTGACAGCAAAAAGAGATCCAGTTAACCCTTCTATTTAGCAGCTGACAGTCTTTTGGCACTTCTATTTTATTTATTCAAATTTTATTTATTAATTTGAAATGTTATTGAAAAGATTTTTTTTCTTAATTAGTTTATTTTTATTCCCCTCCTTCCCCATGTATTGACCCCTCTTCACTCATTTGAGCAAACAGCAGACCCTGGGCTTCCTTGTCTCAAAGGAGGTTTGTGGCAGGACAGGAAGCAAAAATTGCCTAAGACATTTTCCTTCTTGATCTTTGTTTTCAAAACCTTTAGTCTTTGATTAATGTATTATGGTGAGGAGGGGAGATGTCCCGTAAGAGAAACGTGAAGAAAAGTGGAATGTCCATCAGACTAAAGGATTCCTGGAGATAGGAGTGAGGGACAGTGGTCTGTGGGTTTTTCAAGCATCAGGGACCGCAGCTCTCTCCATAATAGTGCTCTAAGGAGGTGACCAAATCTTCAAAGGCTTAGCTTTGTGGTACAACTAGGGAGATAGAACTCCAGGCAGCAGCCTTGCCAAAGATCCCTGTGCTTCAAGTGCAGCAAGGGAAATACAGAGCCAGCAGGTTTGAAGGGACTGTATGGCCAGGACAATGAGTGTCTCAGTAGTCATTAGTGCAGTGTAATGACTGATGACCAGAGAGCCTCCCCCATATCTTGATGCTATGAGACCCAGGAATTCCAAACGATCTTTGGGGTAAGGGGAGTCTGGGGACAAAGTCAACAATGTGTAGGGACAAATTTCCTTCTTGCTAGGTAGGAAAAGATGAAGTTGAAATAAAGTTGATTGAAATATATGAATTATATTTAAATATATGAAAAATCTAAGCATCTCTTGCTACCTGGGTTTACGGCCTGGGATTCATACCTGCAAAAATTGACTGTTTAGAGCCCATATGCAATGGAATTTCTCTCTAATTGTGTCTACTTTGGGAACATGCCAGAAACCCTTGGCTCTAGACTTTTCCTAAAGTCCCTAAATGCAGCTGCTTTCATATGGTAGGGCATATCATCTTTGCTGCAAGACCGTTCTAATAAACACTTCTTTAGATTTAAGGACAGGAATATCAGAGAGCTCAATCTAATTCTTGGTTGCAAGCAACAGAAGCCAGCTCTGGCTAATTTTGTCTACACCGGAATGTAATGGAAGGACATTGAGTAGCTCACAGGATGAATGGGAGGGCTGGAGAAGCAGCCCCAGGAAATGGGCTGGAACCAAGGGAGAATGGGCAGTGAGGACCCAGCCAAGGTCATGCCACAAGGACAATCTGCCCCTACCAGTACCCCCCGCTGGCCACAGGACTACACCAGCACCACAAGTGACTTCTTTTTTTTTTTTAGGAGGTACTGGGGATTGAACCCAGGACCTGGTACATGGGAAGCAGGCACTCAACCACTAAGCTATATCTGCTCCCCAGGTGACTTCTAAACTCTCCTTGATCCTATGCTTCACGCGCTTGAGAGTCAAAGTTCCAGGAGTGTCTGATAGGCTGAGTCTGGGTCCTGAACCATGTCTGGGGTAAGGAGAGGGGGACCACCCCCTGAAAACAGTGTAGCGCACTGCACCTCCCCCATTCTATACGCAATGAAGAATTCCCTCTGAATTTGAAGAGAAAATAAACCAACAGACAAATGTCCATCGCATTCCCAGCCAGTTAGGGAGAACAAAAGGATGTTAGTTTAAGTTTTTAAAATCCCAGCTTTAAATTAACTACTTTGGAAATGTACTAGCCTTATTTCCCAAATCAAGTCCTCAGAATTTCACTCCCAGTTCAATTTGTAACTGATGACCCTGATTCCTGGGGTGTTTTTGGCCCCGCCCATTAGCCCTGCATTGCTTCTTCTGTTGATTTTAGATTACTGTAGCAATTCTCCAGGCTCAGGAACCAAAAGACTTGCCAAGCACCTAAGTTCAGAGCAAACTTTTGCACTTTAGCTCTTACCTCTTACCTCCAATGAACATGGGTCCTGCTGGTTCCCAGTAAAGTTAAAGAGGGAAGATAAACTTAAGGACCACAGATTTAGAAGACTATTTTAGTCTCCCTAGTTATTATGCAGAACTAAATTCTCAGGAATTAGGAGTATGGCCTTGTATCTTAAGCATTCCAGAGAAGGGGAAAAAAGACTATTCTTGATACATCCAACTATAAATAAGACACTTAAAAATTATGTTTAAGATTCAGTAGAAAACAGAGAACATTTGATAAATATGGGGGGAAAAGATGTTCATAGACCATTTCCAAATCCATTCAAGTGAACAGGAAGAGGAAGATGTCAACAGGTCATGATAATGGCCAAGAACGCATCAGCTGCGATTGCTCTTTGGACCCACGGTGCTTCTTCGCTTCTTCTTCAGCTTTGCTCAGATGGTATAATGGGCAGATGGAAACTGTGTTCTAGGCTGAGGGGGTAAAGGAGTTCTGTCTTACATCTGGCAGCAATGGGGAGAAAAAGCCTCAGATCTGTGTAAAAAGATTCTTCTTTTTTCCAGAGGTCTGTCAGGATCCAGGAGATCCTAGGGAAGACACATGCTCTGGAAAGAGAAAAATTAGATGAGGTCTAGAGGCACATTTGAACCTACAGTCTGTGCAACAGGAGTACCATAGTCTTAGAAAGTATTTATAAGCCAAAAAGGATCAATGTTTAATAAATGGTTTTTAGCTAATTTCCTTTTTTTGAAAATGGTTGGGAAATTTTAAATAAAGGCAAAATCCTTCCAATACTTCGTGTCCTCATTTTCCTTAACTTTTTCACTTGGTTCACTCTAAAGTTAAGGATCTGATATTGTTAGTTTGGCCAAAGGAAGGGCAAAGTTTCCTCTAGGCTGTGCCACCCTCCACTGTCTCCAATTCCCGTGTAACTGAGCGTACATATTAGCAGGACCTTGAGAGCTACAGCACCAGCGGCCTCAGTCTGGCCACAGACCAGCAGTAAACAGGTTTCCGCAGACTAGCAGTAAACAGGTTTCAGCCGGCTGTGACTGGGGTTTTGAAAGCTACTTTGTACCAAACCCTGAGGTGCAGTGTGAAGCCCAAACAAGAACAGGCAAGCTTCTGCTGAGTTCTGTGGATGCGTGGTGAGAGCCGCAACTGCTTTGGGCTTAATCCAAGATATGCTCCAAGTAAGAAACCGGGGCAAAGGTAAGAAGTCTCAAAGGCAAACGGAGCAAACTTTAAAATGCTGAGGATTCCACCGAGACACAGGGCCTACATCCACGTCCTTTTCCTCATGGCTGATCACTCAGCTAAAGAAGGAAGTTTCTGCCTCATGTAGCAGCAAGTACGTTAAAACAGAGGAGGAAAGTGAAACTACATGTCTCATTTTTAATCAGAGGTGAAGCTAAAATATGTAGTGTTTATAAATATTACATAAAATATAAAGTACATAATATTTAAGTTCCTCACAAAATCTTCCTGAATATGATTGACAGCAGCTGAAACACAGAATGAAAGTTTTGTATGACTCACATTCATTTCCTTCAGGTTCTTAGCTGTCAGACTCACCCCACAATACAAGGCTTTCTAGTCTATTATTATTTCAGGAACACTAACTTTTCTCAGGGGAGCCTCCCTACCCCAAGGAGTTTTTACCCTATCTCCAAAGAAGATACAACATTTTCAATGAGTGAGTCAATTTATCAAGTTAGTTAAGGCAAAAATTACTCAGCCATCAATCCTTACATCAATCAGATCTGCAATATAGATTTTCTCTATTAGACCAGGTCGCACATCTGAAGGCAAGCCCTCAGCTGGTCAGAAATTCCCAGGATGAGTTTTACAAGCAGCGATGGAGACCCTATTACTTCCATGGCTTTTTGGTAGAAGTTGTTGGCTCTTAAACATGATGTTTTGGGTCCAGAAGGAAGTGAAAAATGACTTAG
This sequence comes from Cabassous unicinctus, assembly GCA_029593785.1. Classification (NCBI taxonomy): domain Eukaryota; kingdom Metazoa; phylum Chordata; class Mammalia; order Cingulata; family Chlamyphoridae; genus Cabassous; species Cabassous unicinctus. The sequence goes on along the minus strand of JAQZBX010042908.1, from coordinate 8,598 downwards.
ATTCCAAAATGGAAATTTAATACCTGAGGTCCACAAAGCTAGGTACACCATATATTTTAATTTACAAAGACGTTTCCAAACTCCATCAATGCTCCTTTCATACTCAGCAGATGCCCAGCCTCCTTGCCTCATTGAGAAGAGAGAGGGCATAGGGACTGATAACCCCCTCAACTTCTCTCCTCTCTACCTTATATTTTCACCTATCCTTTACTTCCTTCCTTCCTGCTGAAGGAATGTGTACCCCCGCCAAGACTCACTACTCTGCTCCTGATGCTATCCACACCACACTGAGGCCTCGAGTCGTCAACAGGCCCCACTCTCTTCTTTCTTCAGGTTCTCCTTTGCCACTGATATCCCCCTCCTCTTTTCCCTAGGAAACATGGTCAACTCTCTCCTTATCGAAAAACCCCTCAGTTCTACCTTCTCACTGCCAACTTTGAAAACACTGTCCTCCCTCTCTCTTCACCCATTATCCATGCCTCAACCCACTAGAGTCTGACTTTCAGCTGCTGCACTCCACCTAAGTTTCTTTTCCAAGGCCAGTGACTCACTGCCTAATGGTTAGACTCTTATCCCAGTCTTGGCCTTGACTTCCATAGCAGGACTCCCCTGCTTCTTTGATCACTCAGTCTTCTCAGGTCTGGTTTCTCTAGCCAGCCTTTTATAATATCAGCCTTTTTCCAACCTTTTTGGATGTTTACATCTATTCTCATAGTTTCACATATTACTTATAAGCTGATAATTTCAAAGTTCTATCTCTAGACCTGATTTCTCTTCTGAGTTTCACACTATTTCCAAGTGTGTGCTGGCCATATCCACCTGGATGCCCCAGAGGCACCCAAATAAACAAGTCTAAATCCAAACTCTCGATCAGCTGTCTCATCTCATCTCTAACTCACATCCCAGAGAAATGCCTGTGTTTTATCAACCCAAGAGTTATTTTCAAATATCAGAAATTCTATAATCAAAAAAAGAATAATGTTACAGTAAATTACCCCAAAGATACAGAGTAGCACAGGGGAAATTTGTGACACCCATAAAAACAAACAAAAATACTGATTAATAATCTAGAAGACTGTGAACAGAGATACCCCAAAGGAATATGGAAAAGCATATTAAAATAGTGAATTAAAGTGATGTCTTAGAGACAACTGGTGAAGATCAGACATGCCTAATAATTAAGAAGTAGTTAATGGATGGTACTTGTTTGGATTTAATTTGCTAAGGCTTACCATTTCCAACTGAAAAGATCAAAGGACATCATTACCTGGAATATGGTCTTAATCTTGGCAAAGTGGATTTGCCTGTTAGATCTACATACAACAGCAGGAAAGCATATTTCAAGAAGAGTGAATATAACTTGCAGCTTTCCATGCTCACTTTTGGTGAGAGGCTTACCAAGGGCAGCAAGAAGAAGATAGAAAGAGAAGATGGATGTTAAGAATCTTCACTTATTCCATGTGCTAAACAAATTTACACACATTACAAATTATAGACACTTTCTACAGTTCTAGGATAGAAGAAAACTGGATTCTAATCAATATTCTTCAGTTTCTACCTCTAAAGTATATATTATTCTGTGTCCTTTGGCATATGACTCGAGTTTTCTGAGACTATTTGCAGATCTAAAAAAGGACTGTTAAAAATCACTTGACAAACTCAAGCAAGCCTGGAGATATGGTTAAATGTTTAAAATTCCCAGTCCTGCCAGCTGACTTGTAGAATGTTCAAATATAACTTTTTGATCACCAAAAAAAAGTGGAATAATATTAGTTTACATTTCTAGGAAATGTCAGATGAGGCAATTTGGGGGAAAAATCCACCTGCTGTGCTTAAGCCCGAATCTAAAACAATAAATGGTCCATTTTTCTCTGGAATTTAAGTTCTACTGAATTAATCTTGCTACAAGATGAAGGCCTAAAAGTAAATATGATGAATCACTCCTCCCAACATGCCTGCTTGTCTTGTGCTAGCGGCGGTTCCCTGCTATATTTCTAACACAGCACTAGTAAGGAGCAGAGCATCTGAAGCCAAGTGTGATCAACAGATGCTCGTTTCCATAATTGGCACTTTTCCAGTAGCCCACCCCAAATTTAATTAGTCATTTTTCTGAAGCAGAAAAGGATTTCTAAGACATTCTAGTAATCTGTGCTAGTTTCTGCACTAACTCTTGCCTCAGCCCCCCATGCCTCTTCACCCAGAAGCCTCTGAAGCGTGCATATCGAGCACAGGATGTGCACTTGTTTTTACTATAAACAAACATTGTCTACAAATGTACATGAGATTTTCTACTAGGGATAAAGAATAAGATTCCATTGAATTGAAGACCACATATGGCCACGTGGGAAAGATACTGGAAATAAAGCTGCACACGTAAGTCAGTCTTAGCAGGTCAGTGTTTTAACTGAATTATCGCACAAATCTTCTACAATGACCTACCCAGCACAGGACTCCCTCCAAAGAGGGAGGTGGTCCCAGAGGATGCATTCACTTAATACTGCCTGAGCAATACCCTCATTCCACTCTTCACTCTGCCAAGTCTTTATTCAATGAATTCTGCAGTCACTCCAAATCTCTTGGAACAAAGGAACAGTCTCTGCTTAGTCCTCTTGACACCGATCTGCTATAAGACGGGGGTTTCCAGGAACTCAAATGATCATGTGACTCTGCAGTCACCTCAGGGGGTCCTTTTGGCTGAAGGGGCTGGCGTCAAGTTGAAACAGAAGGTATGCCTATGGGATGTTGGCAGATGGCGCAGGAAGTTAGGCAGAGCACTACCTGCTGTGGATATGCTCCTCTTGCCTGCCTGGCATCCTTTGTCCTGTCTTCTGGGAGCAGAACTCTTCTTGGTAGCGGTCAACTCATCCCATGGGGTTTAGTCAGCTGACCCTGCCCAATACACCCCAATTCTGCCAAGGTCACAGTGACTGGGAGAGGCTTGGACCTGTGACCAAATCTCTTCAAAGAGGCCAGAGACACCTTTGATTTTTTTTTTTTTTTAAGATTTATTTATTTATTTATTTATCCCCCCCTTGCTGCCCGTGCCCGCTGTGTCCACTCGCTGTGTGCCTCCTCCGTGTCTGCCCATCTCCCCCTTGCTGTGAGGTCCCACTGCATCAGCCCACCACACCGCGCGGGCTGGCCTGCTCTCACAAGGAGGCCCTGGGAAGCGAACCCGGGCCCTCCCACATGGTAAACAGGGGCTCTATTGATTGAGCCACACCCGCTTCCTGCTGTGAGGTCTTGCTGCATCAGCCCACAGCAGAGCGCGGGCCGGCCCGCCTGCCCTCACAAGGAGGCCCCGGGAAGCGAACCCGGGGCCTCCAATATGGTAACCGGGAGCTCCATCGATTGAGCCACACCCGCTTCCCCAGAGACGTCTTTGAAATTTGTCTCCTGGGACTCTCAGGAAAGGCTTTCTCCCTGGATCCCTGGGCTCAGAGGATCACCACTTGGAGAGAGCCAGGCTACCAGGTGGAGGGAGAAAGGTGCTTTCCTGACCACACTCTCTGAGCCCTGGAGGCCCTGCCTGGAGACAAGATCAGCCTGGATGTCACTTACATGAGCTAATCAAGTCCCATTTTTACTGAAGCTACATAGGATGCAGTTCTTTCCCTAAAAGCTTCCCCACTAATCAACACCTAATCTTATTCCCTTCCCAACTTCTACCAACCTTACTTGGATGGTTATCTTCCTTCCTTTTTTTTCATTTTTTCCTAAAATTCTCCATGTCATTCCTGACCCCTCCAGCCCTTCAAACTCAGGTCAAAAGCTAACTCTGAAAGGGATACTTCCCATATAAATCCAGGTCTTCCAAACCTCAGAGTCTTCAATTTGTGCACACATTAATACATTTCATTCCACAATGGTTTCCTAAGTGCTATGCCATAAGGCTCGTTTTTGCTGTAACAATGGTCTTTAACCAAGAGGTTTAAATTGCTGAAAGAAAAAAATAAGGATTCTCATTTTAAAGTGTCTTATGCTTCAAAGTGAGTGGGGAGGTCGAGACATAACGTTTTTGTACATCTCAGCAGGATCTCACAAACGGCCAAAGTGGACACTACCCCAAACAGTGGGGCTCCTGAGGGCTCCGGAGACACCCAGGTCCTGTGGTTGTGACGGATAGCTCTGGAGTTTGGTGCCTTGCCAGTGGGCCCTACTTTGGAGATTGTGCTCCCGAGTGTAATAGAATTGGACTCAGATGTGACTTCTCTACACATGCCTCTTTTGTCCCTTCTATTTGAACCTATAGTTGGTGCTGGAGTTGGTATGTGTATGTCCAGGAGATTTGAATCTCTGGGCTGTCCATGTGCCAGCTGGGCTCTGAGCCTCAGCAGAGTTGCAGCACCTACTCTCTAGTTTATTGGACTCACCCAGGACAGCTGACGGGGAGGTGAGGATGGACAACCATCACACCAAGGAACGGAGAGAGTCTACAACTGCAAGAAAGAGAGTCCCATCCATCAACCATATGGGATCGAAGGCCCCTCTCAATTAGAGATGGAGTGGGCATAACCATCCCAGAATCCTCAGGACTGGCAAATGAAATATGGATAGAGTAGATGTATACTGGTGTTCTACTATAGATTTATTGTGATTCTAGCAATGGAAGATATTATATTATTGATGTGGAGACAGTGACCACTGGAGGTGCTGAAGTAAGGGAGAGGGAAAAAGAGGTGTAATATGGGGGCATTTTCAGGACTTGGAATGGACCTGGATGACATTGCAGTGGCAGATACAGGCCATTATATATCTTGCCATAACCTACAGAATTGAGTGGGAGAGAGTGTAAACTACAATGTAAACTATAGCCTGTGCTTAGTGGCAACGCTCCAAAATGTGTTTATCAATTGCAATGAACATACCATACTAATGAAAAAGTTGTTAATGTGGGGAAAAGTGGGAGGTCTGGGAGTGGGGCATATGGGAATCTCTTATTTTTTTATGTAACAATTTGTGTAATCTAAGTATCTTTTAAAAATAAATTTAAAATATATTTTAAAAATAAAGTGTCTTATGTATAAAAAAGACAGCAAGGATCTAAATGGGGTCTATGTGTGGGTAGGTGTTCAAGAAAAGCTAATATCTGGATGCCTATTGTGTGCCAAGCAGTGTGCTGAGTGCCTTACACGCAGACTTTCGTTAATCCTTACAACCCTATGTGCTAGGCACTCTTATTTCCCATTTTAAAGAAACGGTACTAGACCTTCAAAAGGCTAAATAATCTGCCTAAGGTCACACAGTTGGTAAGTGCAGGAACTGATCTGACTGGATCCAAAGTCCTCTCTTCCCACCACCCCTTCTCCCACCCCTGCCTGTACACTAGGGACATTGTACCTTCTGGGACACCCTACTGAAGCTTCATATGCAAGTGCTCTGCACACACAGCTCAGTATTAACAGATTAGCATTTTAACTGGCTTAGCTCACCACACTTCCAGTATGACTTGTCCACCACAGAACTCCCTCCAACCTGCAGCCAGATCCCACGTGGTCCCAGTAGCTGGATTCATTTAATATTGCCTGAGGAGTATTTTGTTATTGATTTTATTAATATGAACAGTATTAATATTCATTTTAGACTTAAATGAAATACACTTGGTTATTTTGTTTTCTTGTCCACAGCAACTAAAGAAATAAAAATGTGCAAGTGACTATGAGGTAGGGGCATTCCAGAAAACAGTGACAGATGACTGCTAGATTAGAAGGAGCTTGAAAACTGTTAAAGAAAGACATGGGAACTTGAGACATGTCTAGAGTCCACCCTTCCTATGCCACATTCATTGCCTGATTCACAGACAGCCCTCAGAGCAAGGAGCCCCCTTCTGTGGATTCTGAAGGGCAGCCTCAACACTTGAGGGGGTCCTCCAGGGAGCTGGAGTCACCATCCAACCCTGTAGAGTTGATAAACATGTGACTCTACTAAAAGGTTTACATTGGGACTAAGTAGATATTCTTTTTATGAACACTCAATCATCAAACTGTTTTTTACAAATTCCTAAGTTCACCCTGGGTCTTCCCTAGGTGATGAGCCTTGAGGCCAGGAAGCACATCTAAGAAATCTGACTTCATAACATGTCACACAGCACTTGACCTCCAAATGTCCTTCTTATATGGGTAATGAATTCTGTTTCTTTCTGTGATGAACCAATTGTTTATTGGTAAATATAAACAGCAGTACTACTGTATTTTTGGTTTGTAACTACTTTTCACTTCCTACAGGATCTAAAAGGCAAATGCATAAAATGTAATGAGAAATCAGTGGTTTGGAATTCAATGTATTACCATGTAACTTGTGACAAGAACTACATAAGGTGTTCAAGGAGCATGACATATACAACCTACAGTCAAGTGTTCAGAAAATGGATTGCTAAATAGACAAACAGGGAGATAGGTGGATGAATGGATAGAAAGAATGATACAGACACAGCAGATGTAGCAAAATGTTAAAATTGGTGGGTCTGGGTATCCGGAGGGGGTAGGGCTATGTTGGAGTTCTCTGTGTGTATTTGTATTATTTTTGTAACTGTTCTGTAAGTTTTGAAAGTATTTCAAAATAAAGTTAAAATTTTAAGTAGCCATACCAAAAGAATCATATAAAAGTTGAAAAGAGTTTTCTCTGAAGAGAAGGAAATGCCCCTCCCCCTTTTACCCCACAAGTGTAAAAGACTGATAAGATTTTGTAGAATTGTGGTAGCCAGCCTCCATGGTGGCCCTGAAGATTCTTCCTTGTGGTATCCACACCTTGGTGTATGAATAGGCCTGACTGATATAACCAATAGAATACTGTGGAAATGATGGCGCATGGATTGAGACATGGTCATAATTCATCACAGCTTCCACCCCGCTCTCTTTCGGCTCACTCACTCTGGGGGAAGCCAACTGCCGTATCGTGAGGAACTGAGGCCTCCTGCCTACATCTAGCACCAACTGGCCAACCATGAGAGTGAGCTGCGCTGGAAGTGGCTCCCCCAGACCTGGTCAAGCCGTCAAGGGTCTGCAGCCCCAGTAAACATCTTGACTGCAGCCTTGACTGAAACACCCTGATGGACCCCAGAAGCACCCAACTTACCCCAAGTTCCTTACCCAAGAAGCAATGAAATAACAAATGTTTATCATTGTTTTAGGCCACTGAGTTTTAGGGTAATTTGTTATTTTGTTATGCAGCAACCAATAACCAATACAAAAACGATTTGACTCTACACTATATGCTTTATGTAACTCTGATAAAAACATCTAAATCTGTTGTATGATAATATTTTCACATATTTTCTAGAGTCTTTAACCACTAGCAATATTATTGATTGTACACTTTAGATGGACTGTATGGTATGTGAATAAAACTGCTTTTTAAGAAAATTCAAACCACAGACAAAACAATGAGTTCTTAGGATAGCTTGTATAGCTGCTGGATACAAGACTAAAATTCTTCAGTCCTTGTGGTGACACATAACTATTTAAGTCCCAAGAGAATTCAGTCTTTGAGTCCTACATTTAATATTTTACTATAGCTTCAGTCGAATCTAGAGTATATTTTGCAAAAGGGTGTATGTATATGTGCGCGTACATACACAAATACTTGTGTGCCTGTTCATTGGAGGGAAGAGATTAGGGTTTAACTCTGAAAAAGTATAAATCTCTGTGATATGATATGGTAAATATCATCAAAAATTATTAAACTGTACTGTCTAAATTGTAAACTATACTGTAAAAAAAAAAAATCTCTATGATAGTGTGTGTATATATATGTAGAATTATGGAAGCTTTTATTTAAAATGTTAATGTGGTTATCTGGGTAGTGGGATTATGAATAATTGATCTTTTTTCCCCCTGACTTTTCTATAGTGAGCATGCATTACTTGTACAACATAATAAAAGAAGAGGGTTCTCTGCTCAGAAAAGTCGGTATACACAGGTCTATAGCATGCTTTTCCATCAGGAAGGCCAAGCTGGAAAGCAGAGACTATGGGGCTTAACCACTGAAGGGAAGTCTGGGCAGAGTTAAACACACAGTCTCACCGGGTTGGGTGACCTGGTTCCTGGGCTGGAAAGCAGATGCCACCACATCCCTTCTTGCTACACCGTTCCCCAGCCTCACAGGCCCGGTGTCTTTGGCAATGGTCCACACAGGTTCCTAACATCAGAAAAGACTCAGTGAACGCAAATAAGCCTCAGGTGTGAATATCTGGCAGCGTGGCAGCCTTGAGGCAGTGGACCCCCTTCAGCAAGGTATGTATTATATAGTGCAATGACCTATGAAATAGGCTATAATATAAAAATAAGTATATCTTAGTATATTCCTAAAGGAAATTTTAAAATGCTTATCAAACTTTTAATGGTGATTATTTCAAGGGGATGGAATTATAGGTATGTTTAGCCCTTTTTATTCATAGTTCTATAACATTTTAACTTTTGCCAAAAAAGCCCATAACATTAATAAACAAAAAATAGATACAGATTAAGAAAATAAAGAAAAGGCAGAAAAGTAAGCTTCAGGTTTTTGGCCAAAGCTCTCAGTGGGAAAACAGAAGATTTTCTTACCTACTGAGCAGCTACTATGTGTCCCAGTTGAGCAAAAAAAAAAAAAAGAGTTGTT
>JAQZBX010042907.1:0-21847 GCA_029593785.1 Cabassous unicinctus | reverse complement strand
TCCTAGCCCCATGAGGCTCAGTGAGCATGAAATGACCACTGGCACCATGGTGGCCTCGTATTATCAAATAACTGAAATTGATACCAGCAGTGGCTGGTGTCAGGTTCTGGCTTGTAAAACAGACCTTTTCATTCTCTTCTGCGTTCTGGTTCATGAAAGCTACCATAAGTTGAGAAATGTGTGCATAAATTTGGAATATTTGGCCACTGTCCAAAGGGCAGCACTGGTGCTCTCTTCACATGGAATTTCTCTGGTATGATGCCAGCTTGAAATTGCTTCCCCCTCCAGATTTTGGCATCCCTACTTTGCATTATCTTGAAGACTGGTGTGTCATGACTTACGGAAGTGCAGTACCTGCAGAAACCAACAGATCTTTCCATTCCTTCAAATCAGGAAAACTTGGGAAACATGCAATATATGACATTTCTACAGAAACAAATATAATGACTGAATCAAAGCCTGGAGAAATTTTAATGCAGGGCATGAACATACCGATCAAATCTCATTTACTTTTTCTCCCAATGATGTACCTTTCATTCCTGAGACTCTCTATGGGCCAACCTAAACTTTCTTCAACAATGTTTTGATGTTTTCCCTAGCTGTGTCAAAAGAGCTACTTGTCTCCCTGGGATGGTCAGGCCACAGAAGGTTGATCAGCAAAATGGCCTAAATACAAGCATGACCTGGGAGCTAAGTGTCAAGGGAGAATGATTGCAGCACTGAAGAAAAATAGGTAGTTTTCATCTGAAGAGAAGGTGTGGGATCTTTTAACCTCCAGCTCAATCTCAGGAACATTCAGAGGAATCTGATCCTCTTGTATCTACAGCTTCTCTTCCTTGTGAACCAAATACACATGGCAGAGGAGAGCCCGCTGGAGACAGCAGCAAGTTTCTTCTACAAGGTGGATGCTTCTTTTGAGGAGACAGTGGTAGATGGGGTCCATGGAGCTTTCATCAAGCAGTGAGATGGACTCTGTAAAATGTACTAGATGGATGATACTGGGCAGAGCGAGAAAGCCACTTTGTTTCAGTGCCATACGCTCATGGCTATCCCTACAATGGGACAAACTGTGTGAATGTACCTCTGAAGCCCCATCACCAGAGCAGCTTAACTTTTCACAGGGCCATCTGTAGATGTTCAGAGCTTCAGTATCCATGGGACCCTCAGCAACTGGATGTGCTCATAGCCATCAGCGAACATGCCTATGCAACCTACCTTTGCACAGCTGAGACCACAGGAACAGTCTGCCTTTGCACAGTTCATTGCAGATCATTACAAAATTCTGTTTCACTGGAGTTCAGCTATCAAAAGCACCACTTTGCCTGAAATGAAGGATTATGCTGTGATTGTGGAACAGAACAGTGTTTTAAAGCATTATTTCAGCTGCTGGAGAGGCAAATCCTGTCCCGAGTCCTAAACAGAGCTAGCTTTAGGAAGACTGCTGAGCACCTGATGAGATTGTCAGATAAGAGACTGGCTGAGAACACCACCGACTGGATTTTTGCCATATCACAGCAACAGCAGCAGCAGCAAAGCAAGTCAAGGAAGAACTAGAGGGCAGGCAAACAGTATAAAATTGTGGATGCCATTCCTGATATTTTTGCACAGATTGAAGCCAATGAAAAAAAACCTCAACAGAAAGCTTGGATTTTGGCACAGAAAGAACTGCCCGTGGGCAAAGATGAAGAAATGAAAGACCTTTTAGATTTTGCAGATGTAACTCATGAGAAACACAAATATGGTGGCTTGATGAAAGGCCAGTTTGGATGGGCACAGATGATGATACAAACTCACACAGCAGAGCCCCTTTCCTATCTGCTTCATTTACCAGCTTGTTCTTGATTATGAACATTGCTTTTTCTTTGTCATGTTGGCATTGCAACTGACATATTTCTAGAGGGCCCAGAACTTACATGGCCAAAGATGTCTTTACGTAGTCCTTCTAATAGAGAGCTGTATTTTATTGTTGCTGTACTCTACTTGTTCCCAGTCACAGTGATGGCATTGTAAGTTGCATATTATCTTGTGATCACAAGAGTCTATGCAAAAAAAAAAAAAAATTGTTTTTTCATTGCCTTAGTTTGTTGCTGGATTTTTTTCCCCCTCAGATTCATTTTAAGAAATTAAGCAGAAGATATATTCAGACAAGGAAGCAGGGACATGATGAAGTCAGATTTGGAGCAGGCAAAGAATTTTTCAAAGGATTAAGAGTAACTTAGTTGTCCGTGGTATTTCTGGAAATGTTTTGCTTTGCTAATTTAGCAGTCCATGTAATATGACTCTTAGAAGAAAAATAAATTCTGGTGTTAAGTAATATTTTTTTCGTAAGAGAAAAAAAAAGATTTACATGAAATTGGGTTTGCTTAATATTAATTTAATGCTATTTAGCAATTTCCATATACTATTTTTTTGAAAAGACTAAAGCACACGGTCTGAGAAATACAATTATTTTTAAATGTCGTAGTCATGTTGAAAAAGAAATGTTGCTAAGTCCTGGTTATGGTGGAATATGCTTCCTTGGAGTAGTTCTTTAGTGAAAGTGAATAGCACAGTCAGCTTATTGGCTTGGTATTCAGATAACATAGTAAAAATGATGGCAGAAGATCATTAAAAACATAAAATGTATTTCTAGTAGAAAACATTTATCCAGGAATGAATGTTTCATTGATGATGGCAATCTCAGCATACCTAGAGTTGATTGCTTTTATCCACTCATTGGTTGTTCAATAAGTAAAACAACTAAAGATAATTTACTTTTGTATTTTCTTTACATGGAAAACTGTTGTAGACTCATTGACTAAACTATTTACAATAAAGTGTTTTGTATCCTAAAGGTGGATTTTAATACCAAAGAAGATGAGGAAGCTAAAATTTGTATATGATTTTTATGTTTTTCAGTCAAATAAACCTTCAAGTTTATTTTGCTAAATAAACTGATTCTAATTGTGGAAAAAACAACAACAAAGAAAGAGGCCAATAAGCCAAGCCTTTGATCTTAATGCTTGCACTTATGAACCTTATTTGTGTAATAATGAAACCAAGCCTAAGTATAATTAATTCCTAAGAGTTACCTTCTGAAAACCTACTTGTTACTCAAACTCAGCACATGAAGTCACTACCTTACTCCCCATGTGGGAGGAATTATTAATCAGTGTGGCAGTTTGATATTATTTATGAATTCCAAAAAGAAATATAGATTATGTTTGTAAACTGGTCTTTTCCTTTGGTGTGATAATCCTTTGATTGTATTAGATTCAGCTGAGTTGTCTGATTAAATTTTGTTCAGATTAAGGCTCTGATCCAAACAGGTCATTAGAGTACGACTCAGTGTCCAGTCCCAGCCCCCTTGGGAATAAAACAGATGCTCACATGGAAGTAAACACACAGAGAAGAAGAACACAGAGGAAGAGAGACAGCTTGTTAGACATGGCAGAGACCCTGGGAAGAGATCTGAGCCTGATAATCTACAGCTGACCTTGTGAAGAGACCAGCCCTGGGAAGAGAGACAAGCCTTATGCCAGCCTACAGCTGAGATAAGAAGTTGGGACCACAGAGCCTTAAGAGGAAGAGGAAGGCTGAACCCTCCCAGAGACTGGCAGTCATCTTGCTCCAACATGTGGCAACAGAATTTGGTGAGGGAAGTAACTTACGCTTTATGGCCTTGTGACTGAAAGCTTCTGCCCCAAATAAATACCCTTTATAAATGCCAACAAATTTCTGGTACTTTGTATAAGCACCCCTTTGGCTGACTAATACAATCAGTGTTGTATTTGGAGGAAGACCTTGACCTAAAGGGGGAAATATTAAATAAAATAGAATTTTTATGGCTAAGAGATTTTAAAGTGAGTCAGGAGGTTACTCCTGAGATTATGCTAATGCAGGTCTCAGCCAGACTTCACAGCTTCCTGATTATTCCATAACATATGTAATGCATAGAGACATTGGAAATCCTTATCTCATGTATTCAGTTACCTTTAGTTTTACATAAATATAATAAAGTTTATCAGAATACTTTGTTTTCCTTTTCTTTTTCCAACATTATACATAAGATATCTATTCATTTTTCTAGGCTGTTTAGGTCAGCCTTACCAGAGGCAATGAAATAGATTATCAGGTTTGAAGTTAAGTTCAAAACAATTTGATGCCCCAATATTCTCTAAGTATATACGCTTTTGCATAAACAATAAACTGAAATAATTTTCTCATTATTGCTAGAACCACACATTTATGGACACTGCATTCTTTTATTTGCTGACCTTGATAAATTATTCCAGAAACTATCTTAAAGTTTGTATTAATTGACCAATGAAGACTCCTTGTGCCCATATACCTTTAACTTTGTATATTATCTGAATTTAGAACTAAATATATTAACTGAAAAAGTATTCGATCTGAATCAAATAAGTCATTTTACATAGCATATGCTTTGAAATGTGCTCAATAAGGTCAAGTCTTTTTTGTTCTTTTCTCTCAGTCTTCCTCTCTTTACATATGTACTAAAAAGTGCAAGAGTCTAGTATCCTAGGTCCTATTGATTATGCAGATTAAATCGATTAGTCTTTTAATCATTTACACTTTTTCATTCTCTCAGCATCGAGAAGAAAACACCAGCTGCAGGCATTAATATTTTGTTATACCAGTCAGAGGAGGAATTTAGTAGAAATTATTTGACTATGTTTGTTAAAGAAGTGAGTAAAGGTAATTCATTTTTTTAAAATGTTTCTCCAAAAACCAACATCTGCCTCTTAAAAAAGAATATATCCAATTGTTTGCATTTTTCTTAAACATAATATTCTTTGAATGGTTTTTATATGAATATATCTGTTTCTATGAAGAGATGTATTTTCAGGCATATAACATCTAAAGACAAATGTTATTTATAGCCTTAGCAAAGTTAGTGCTATGTGAGTAATTACTAACAGAGCCATCACCCATAACTGGCAATAACCTTTCTAAACCATGCTCAGCGCTACATTATCAGTATACACATTTCTTGCCTAAGGGTAAATTATCTTTAAAAGATAAAGAGAATATCCATTCAGATATTTTTGTGTAGGGAATATGATGCATTTTAGTCATAAAAGCAGTCTAGTTTTTAGTGTGTGCATTGTTATCTCAATCTAGATGAATTTAGATGAACTGATAACTGATCTATATGTATTTTTAATTTAAAACAGTGGTTTGCCAAATTTGCAAAGTTAATAATGAAAATCATATTTAATTAAATATCAAATTCAATATCTGATGTTGTTTATTTTTATTCCTAGAAAAAACTGCTATTGTCAATGCAACTATGTCCACATCTCTTCACGTAACTGAAAATATTTTTAGAATTACACATTGTAAGAGAATATTTTAATTTAAGCTAAATGAAATTCTGAAATTCTGAAAAGAAAAACCAAGCAATGAAATGACAGCCTACATGTGTTAGTTTCTTTTAGTTTTTGCAGGAAATAAATAAAAAGATGGTGTGAAATTTTCTACCCATAAGCATGTAGAGAAATGTCTTCAAATTTGGTGGGCTTGAGAATGACCTGGTAGAACTTCATAAAGATGTAAATCCCTGTGATGTGTTTCTGATATTCTAACTCAATAGTATTAGATAAGGCCCAGCATTCTATATTTTAAATAAACAGATCAGAGAATAGACAATTTTGATACACACTGATATGGGAATATATTCCTGTTTTCCACGTGAGCTTTATTAGGTTTTTAAAAATCAAATATTTTTCCAAGTATTGATACTGTTTTTATTTTAGAATTTTACCTCTGTCAATAACATAAGAGGTTTTTATTGTCTTTCGATTACCTGTAATAAGCATTTGGAAATGATTTTACCAATGCTTTCAAACAACAATTATTTCCCTTTGCTAAGCTGTAGAAAACAAAATTTCTGATGTCCAGGGGTAAATTTGGTTAGGGAAATAATACATCTAGATGAAAATGCAAGTGAGAATATAAGATTAAAAAATGGTGTAGTCTAAGACTCTCAAGATGGCATGGGTAAATGCAGAGAATATTGTTAGGAGTTAGAAAACATGGCACTGTGCTCTTTCTTTGCTTCTTGCCAGCTTTTTTGATGTGAGTAAAAGGTTTAAACCATTGCACTGAGTACTTTGTCCCCTTTAAAATTAGGGTGAATATACCTCCTTTTACAAATCACCAGCTTACAGTGAGAAATTTTTAACATTCCTCATTTGAAAATAGCTTATTTTAATAATTTATAAATATTTAATGAAATTACTATTACCCTGGGTTTTAAGAATTAAAGGCTAAAAGATTTTAAAACGCTAAGTTAATCATAGACATGGGTAAAATTGAATCTTATTCTAAGGGTAGAAATGGGGAGCACAGCTGGTCACGTGGAAAAATCTTCAAAAATATTCTTAATTTTAAAGTGGAGGTAAAGAGATCTCCAATATACTATAATTAATGGCATTATTATAACAGTCTATTATGCTCTTTTTATTGCCAGGGTTATTCATTACATATATTTGTATTTAAAACCTAATTGTGGATTAATAGCAACTGAATATTATATGTGCACAAGTGAATGAATTATAGTTACTAGGGGAAACATTAGCTTAAATCTCCTCGATTCATCATATGGAAATCTCAACTCTAACACTTTATTAATGTAAAGGTTTATTTTAAATTCATACACATTAATTATATTGAAATAATTTGTAGAGACCATAACCTAGTCTTATTTCTGATAATATTTCTACTTATTGCTCGTGAAGAATTCTTGTGCATCTAAAATTCAGTATATTAATTACCAAATTCTTGTCAAAAAGGTCTACTTGTAAGGCACCACATTAAAAGCTTTATGCAATGACATAAAGAAAAATAATAAGGAGCTTACTATCCAGTTGTAGGGAAAGGATATGCATCACAACATTTGTATGGCAGCAGAATGACCATGCAATTGACATTAACAAGGTTGACGGATAAAAATTGTGACAGCTCAAAAGGGGAAAAGCTCCTTGTAGCTGGCCAAGCCAGTAAAAGAGGGAGCCTGACCAGGAGTTCAAGGTGGGTTTTCCATTGGAAGGGAAGACCTTACAGTGTAGGCAATTTCTGTGAGCAAAATAAAGCAATAGCAATATTTGAGTAAATTCTATGGGGTTGATTATCTGGATGCAGAGTCTATGGCTTACCACGAAGAGATGGGCTCATTTTCTGTCTTATTCCTTCCTCTAATACTGGGGCATATCTTTTCTTCATAACTGCTTTCTTCTGATCTTTCACCTATTCTCTCATATCTAGTGACTATGTCCTGTATTTAGGGGCTACACTCTTTGATATGTCCCATCCAACAACCTAGATTTCTCTCCAGTGCCTTCTGAATAGTGCCTTTCATACCACCTACCAATCTGCCTTCACCTTTTCTTATTAGCTAGAGTATGAAAAATGTTGATGTCCAAAACCCAATTTCAAAAATCTCCCCAATACAGGATCTTGCTGTGAGCAGATTGATGTATTACCCTTCATTTTTTAAAATGCAAATATGTATACCACTTTTAAAAAGTACAAAATCATGTTCTTACTCTTCACTTAACAGTATATTGTGACTGTCTTCCCACGTAAGTAAGCTTCCTTTGAAACACTGATTTCATGTCTGTGTGGCATTCTGTGTTGAATGGGGCTCCCTGAGCTTCAGTTCCCTAGTCTGAAAATGGGGCTAAAAGAGTTCACAAGTTGTTTTAAGTATTAAATGAGATGACAGGTGAGAAAAAAAGCTTTTATCACAGTCTCTGGAATTTAGTAGGCCTTTACTCTACATCCTCAGGGTTTTTCTTGTATGCCTGAAGTTTCAAAGCTGAGCTCTACTTAAATATGAAAACAGCCCATGTCTTTCTTTAGACTTCTATTTCAGGACATATTTCCTGAAGCGTGATTAGAAGTTGCCAAACCAATTTGTTCACTGATTGATTCTGTCTTATAACCAAAACCACTCTTTTCAGATTCCACTTATTTTCTGAGTAAAAATTCCACTTTTTGAAAAGGATTTCCAAGCCACAACACCATCTCAGGACAATGATGATACAAATGGAAAAGGGGGTTATTGCAAATAAAACTCTTTCTTTGGGGGAGGGGGGTTGTTGGGGTATATGAGGTTGGTTTCCAATGTGCTTTACTTGATATGTCAGCAAGACATCAATGTGAAATCATTAAGATGATATTTAGAAGTAAACCTAGAACTCAGAGATGAGGGCTACATAAGCCTTATATATAATTTAGGAGTTACCCACACACATGCCATAGTGTAATGAAGACTCAGAAAACTGATATGAAAAATTTATTTCTTTGAATCTTTTCATGGCTGCTTGGAAGTAGACCTGGATTTGAATCCCAATGTTTACTCTTGCTGCATGGATACATTTCACAGGTTTCTCCTGTATAATTTTGGCAATCCTGAGGTTATTCTCATGTTTCAATGAAATATTGTGTAGAAGGCATTTGTCCCAGGATGAGCAACGTGGTTCACATTTAGACTATCAAATAAAAATGACTCAGATTTAGTGGGTATTTACCATGTGCCATGTACTCCACAAGTACTCTAGATGTATTTACATATTGAAGTCTCATAGAAACCCTATGAAATATGTGTTATCATTAGTTTCATTTTACAGACGAGGACGTTGAAGCACAAGGAAGTTAAACATGTGCTAATTACCCACAGTTAGTGGTATGAGACCCTGGCCAGTCTGACAACAAAGCCTGAGCTCTTAACCACTGTTGAAACTAAGATGATAGAGTTATATGTAGAGTCTGTGTTAGGAAAATGGAAAAGGAAGTCAACAATTAAAGGAAAATTAAAGTCCTGGGCAGTATATTGCCTTGGAAGAATAAAAGAACATTCCTAATGATAGGATGCTGAAGGAGGTGATTCTGAGTTCCAGGGAGACAACTAGGAAAAAGAGAAAAATAACTAGAACTTTAAGAGCAGTTTGAAACCTGGATGTAAATGAAGCTGCCTAAGGAAATTTGTCTTTCACAGAATATCAAAATGATTCCCGCTCTTTGGATCCTTTTACTTTTAGTAGAATGAAATAATTGACTGCAGAGTAAAACAACCACAGTAATTGTATTTTAATATCAGTAATAAGTATAGTAAATAACATTTTAAATAGTAAATAGCAGACAACTTAATTAATTACATATACCATTTTTTCCTAACTATGAATTTCATACCTTAATTATAGTAAACATGTCTTAGACTTTTCTCTCATCTTTTTAATACCAGACATTGTTGGTTTAACAGTAGGTGGTCACTAAATACTTATTGATTGAATCTTTGTATGACATAGGATGTTTTTCTTTTACTATTTTCACAGATTCTATGAATAGAATATTATTTTACTTTGTTCATTTACAAATATTTTACTCTAATAGAATAGTTGTAAATGTCAAAATAAAGGTGTCTAAATTATTCATTCATTCCTCCACTCATTGAACAAGAAGATTTTGCACTAAATTCTGTTTCCTCTCACCAACACAAAGACATCAATCAGCAAATCTCTCTCTACTTTATCATCACATTTTCCTCTCCTCTTTCATTTCTACCTGCTGGGCTGTTATTTCTTCCATTAAAACCACATATTTTAATAGTCCCACTTCCCCCACCAGCTACTGCCCCAATTTTTTTGTTCATCTTTGAAATAAAATCCTCAAATGGGTTCTCTTTGCCCATGGTCATTGATTACTCTGCTTTCATTCTCTGTTTTACCTACCCTCATAAGGTTTTGCAATACCTCTCCATCCAAATTGCTCTTGTCAAGATCATCAACAGCCTCCATGTTGCTAAGTCTAAAAGTTACTTCCTAGTTCTCATCTTAATTGATCCATGAGTAGCATTTGACTCTTTTTGCTCCTTATCTCATTGGTCACTCCTTTTAAGTCTTCTTACTTGATCCTCTTCTCCTGAAATTTCAGTGTTAAAGTGCTGCAGGCTTAGTCATTGGTACTTTTCTCTATCTTTACTCACTATACTGGAGAACTAACCAGTTTCATAAAAGTAATATTTGACCAATTTAATTGAAACGATTCTTTTAGGTCCAGCTAAGACTGAAAGCAGATGCTTCTTAATGACAAAGATTGTAGGCTTGCTACCAAAGGGAGGTTTGCTTAGAAAGAGTGATGTATATAGACTAAGTTGTACAGAACTTTAGAGAATTAGCAAGAGCGCAATCTGGGGAAATTAACTTCAGGCTTCAGCCTCAGTATGGAAATGAGGTGGAGATATTAGATAAGTGTAATAAAAAGTATGATCCTGCTAAATAACTGCCCTTCTTCATATTTAAATTTTTTCAAATAACACTTAAAATGATATTACAGCCCATATATATTGAAAAATCAAATGTCTATGTGATTTTATTTATATATAATAGATATAGATATTTTGAGGTAAATTACTGACTACATAGTAAGTATTTTATAAATATATGAATGTTTATTAAATGATGTATATTTTATGAAATGGCTTATTTGACCTACAAAATATGAATTCCACTGATACTTATAATTTTAAATTGAACTTTTCTAAAATGATCTATATAAGATTAATCAAAAATGCATTAGTAATTTTTGTTATAGGCAAATGCAAGAATTTTCACATTATCCCTTTTAGTTACTCTAAATTTTAAGCTCTACCAAACAGGAGTTTATAGTTTAGACCAGATAGATAATCTTTAAAACTTGACCACTTTGAGCTTGGTTTAATGTGACTATGTACAATTTCAAGATAATGTAGAAAATGCAATTAAGGAAATTATTTAACTGAAAAAAGTTCTTTTTTTTAATTTGGGAGGCGATAAAATGCTCCTTGTCTCTCTCTCTCTTGCTTTCTATATTTTAACAAAGTGCTTGAAAAATGTTGGCTTACCTAACTTACTTAATTTCCATTCAGTTACCTTTATTAAACTACAAATAACTACTTAGCATTTTTGAAAAGTAATTGCCTATGAAAACTGACCTGGTGAAAAAACTGTGGGGTGTTATCACTTAACTAGACTCTTTTTATTTGTTTTCCAGAATGACCATATTAAACCCTAACAGCAATTATATCATTTCCATTCTCTTCCTCCCTCTCTCCCTCTGTTTCCTCTCCTCTCTCGCATCTACTTCTCCAAAAATATTATATTGATTCCCTCATGAAGCTTATCTTACATACTCAGAACCTTTCATAAAGTAAAGAAAAGGGAGGCTTCCCACCAGATCTAGATAGAGAATTCTCAGGAAGGACATGATCGGCCTGGTTTAAAGTATAGGAGTACCACTTGCCTGAACACAGTGGCCAGGATGCAGGCATTAGATTGGCCCAGCCTGGTTGAGATGCCAACTCCAGCAGCCCTGGTAGAGAAGTGCTGTGAATATCAGCTCCTACCAGAGCCAGGGAACCATGTGTTTGAAATGAAAAGGAGCAATTTCTCCTCAGCTTTCTTGAACTTTCCTGTCCCTTGACTGCTTTATTTTAGTCCAGTCTATCAGCCCCCTCCAGGACTCTTAATTTCTTACCAGACGGGACACTACATTTGATCATCAAAACGACTTTCTCACCAAAATCTATGATCTTCTCACAACCGTGTCCTCCAAATTCATATCTGGTATTTTGGCACCAAGACACTGGAAACTATTTGAAGAAAATCACACACGGTGCACTAGGGTAACATCATAAATTCATGCCCTCCTGCTTTGGGCTGATATTTCTCAATGTCCCTCAAGTCATTTACTTGTCCTCTTTGGCTCATCCTCTCCTTTTGCCTATAGTGATTTCATACCTTCACCAGTTTTCTCAAACTCATTTACTGAGAAGAGTTGAAGCATATGGAATGACTCTTTAACCTTGTTTCACTCTGCTGCACCCCAACTTAGTTGCAAGCATATATCCATCTATAACTTCCTTTAGCTATTTCATTTCAGTTTCTGGAGAACAGGGTCTTTTCTCATGTTCCAGGCTAAATCACCCACTCACACTTTTAATACAAACTTCTTTTACTTCCTCAAAGAATTTGCCATGGATTTTCTTGGCAATTTGCAAATTCCAGTTATGATCAACACATCAACCCCCATCCCTGCTCAGCCTTCTACCTTCTGGCTTCACACTCTTAGCCCACACATTAATTTTAGTAGGGTTCTCACACTTTATTGGTCAAATCCACTAGGCATTTTTAGCTATACTAATGTGCTTATTTTTAAATTTATCTCCTGCTCTCTTCTCTCTCCTTCAGACTCCCTATACTCTAGGCTTTTGTGACAAGGTCCTCTTGGATCATTTCTATTTTGTTTCCTTGGGACTCATTTTTTTCATTGCTCCTAACATTATTTCTGTACTTTTTTTGTGGTTCTTCTGCTATTTTCCTGTTGCTCTTCTCAATCATCATAGTCTTCCTGGGATCAGATTAATACTCTCATATCTTGGGCAGTTCCACATGGATGTCTTCCTCCATAGTCACTTGCCATTTCCAATGCTGAACTCATCATCTTTTTTCCTAAACTGATAACTTCATCTCTTTTCTCTTTTTCAGTCAGCGGTACCAACATCTACACACAACCTCTGACAGTATTAGCTATAATAACTTGCTAGCATTTTTTGAGTTCATAGTTTGTGACTGATATTGTGCTAGGTACTTTACATGAAACAGCACAGCTAATATTAACAAACCTATAAAGTAGATGGCATTTTATTTCCATTTTATAGTTTTGGAAACTTAGGCTTAGATATGTTAAGTGATTTGCCAAAGTTGTTTACTTAAGTGTAGCGTTGGGATGCTCACTGTAAGATAGTGTTTATTCATTATGGTATACTGCCCTTGAGTCTGCTTTGACTTCTCTCTCACCCTCTATTCCAAACAACACCATATCTTGTCATTTTACTTCCCCAATATTTCTTGAAGATGCCTTCCTCCCCGAAATTTCTCCGCTCTGTCCAAATACCCTTTTTCATGAGGTCGTTATCACTAAGCTTAAATAGTGCAACAGTATCCTGACCTTCCACAAAATTGTGCTTCTCAAAAATATTCTTCCAGAAGTCCTCAGTGATTAAAAAACAAACAAAAAGCCAAACAAAGAAAACCACACAAACCTGAAGGTGATCTACCCTACTCAAAGCATTTTGATAGTTTCCACTGCTTATAAAATAAATTCCAAGCTCCTTAATGTAATTTTCAAGACCTTGTCTGTTCATGGCTCTAAATGCATACATCTCCAGACTCATCTTCCACTTCTCCCTTATTCATGTTCTTCCAAGACTTTTCACTGGTAAAACAACTGCTTGTAGTTCCTCCTACAGGCTGGGCTATTATAACTCACCTCTGTATATTTGCTCATGCTGTCATTTCCACTTGGAAGACCTTCTCCCACCTTCCTTCCCCTGAACTCAAATACTGTCACTGCTCCTTGCCAAACAGTCATTCTAGCTGATAAAATTAAAGCCTCCAGAAAGCCTTCCTCGATGCTTCCAGAACAAAATAAGGGACCATTTTCTTTACTTCCAAACTAATGTGTGCATATTTCTATTAATGAACTTGCAACCTTGTATTATAATTATCCTATTGTATCTAGACTTGGCTCCTTGAGGTCAAGCCCTACATTGTTTTTATATTCTTATTGGCTGGTCCTAGAAAACTGTTTTCAAAGTATTTTATTTAATTACCCCTCAGGTAAAAGTATTACTTCATGGATGAAGGAAAACCTGGAGCTGGATCTTGAATAATGGGTTCAAAACTGATGGAGTAAAGGAAAGGAAGCATATTCGAACCTATGTTTGTTCATTGTTGAGATCAATTTCAATGATATATATATTGCATTTGTACTACTCCATAACTTCTTTTTCATGACCCATACATATATTTTGAAAGTAAAGCAATGGACCATATATGAAAATAAAACTGTTTCTTAAAATCAGCTAATTTTGTGATTAATTATAAAGTACTTTAGAAACTGCGCTGCATGAGGTGGCATCTGTGGTGGGCAATAGACATGCTGTGGATAATTTATTATTAAAGACCTTTAAAATTTTAAAAACCTAATTAAAAAAAAAAAACGTGTAATTGGAGGGTTGGAAAATGCTTCTTTAAAAAGTGGCAATAAGATTAGCAACATCACACAACCTCCAGGCAAATGCTGATCTCAAATAATAATAAATTATCTGCCTATTCTTTGTGTGAATTAAATATCATTGAAAGAACTGCCCAGATAACACCTCAGGCTATCATCGTATTGGATATCTATGGATTATAAAAAGATGGGAGATTTATGGGGGACAGGACTGCAGAAAATGAAAAAAAAAAAGAACTGGATCTTTATAGGTGGCAGCCTTTTTTTTCCCCCCATTCTGATCTGAGATAATTAAACTGCCAATGGCACCATCATAAGAATTAATTTGTTACTAACTAGCTTAGTTTTTTTCTATCCTCTTAGGACCAATTGTTACTCTTTTCTAATCCTTCCAATTATATATCCCTATTAGATTGTTTATCAGTTAGGGTTCTCCAGAGAAACAGAATCAACAAGATAGATATATATATAGATGAATGATAGATATAAAGAGATACATAGATAAGAGATAGATATAGGTATAGATATAGAGATATAGATATACATATAGATAAATGGATATGAGAGATTTATTTTAAGCATTTGCTTCAAGCTATTTTGGAGGTCGGCAAGCCTGAAATTTGTAGAGCAAGCTGGCAGGCTGGAAATTTCTACAAGAGTTAATGCTGCAGTCTTCAGTCCAAAATCTTTTGGGGAGGTAGGCAGGCTGGGAACTTGGACAAGAGTTGATACTGTAGTCTTTAGACAGAATACTTTCTTCTCCTGGAAGCCTCAGTTTTTTGCTCTTTGGATTGACATGAGACCCACCCATATTGTTGAGGGCTATCTCCTTTACTTAAAGTCCACTGACTGTGGATGCTAATCCTATTTACAAAATACCTTCACAGCAACATCTAGGGTGGTATTCAACGAAAAACTGGACACCATAGCTTAGTCAGGTTGACACATAAATTTGCCATCTCAGATAGTACACTCTGTGAAGAAGCTGTAAGATCCTTTACAAGGCAATACATCCTCTGGCTGTATCTATTGCAGATGGGCCATTTCTTGTAAATTCCTGAGTTGAATAATGATAATCTAACATATCATCTTGTTAATATCCCTTGTTTAAATAGCAATGAGTGGTTGCTTTTTCGTGTTAAACCAAACAGTTAAAAATTTTCTATTACATCAATGAACGGGAGATTAAGTTAAAAATAAGGTTATAAGAAAAGGATGGGAAAAACGAAATGTGGAGCAGTACAGAAAAATCATCACCAGTTAAAATGCTCATATATGTTCTTATTTGAAAATAAATTATTTTTTTCTGGTAGAGATTATATTACCAAATTAATTAAATATTGCTGTATTTCTCTGCATTTTAGTTTTTGTTATAATTTGCATTTTAACATTTCTTGTGATTTATTTAGTAAAATATCTTTCAATTTGCTTTGCTCTTTTGCTTCTTTAGGTTGTTGATTTCTGGAGGAATATTTATATAATATGTACAATTTTTAAAATGTCAAAAATAATAAGATTGCTAAAATTAGATTGATTAGAGAATTTAAAAATAAGCATATATACTTTGAATACTTCCATCTGCAGTATGAATCAACTTTTTCATTGAGTTTTATTTTGGCTGATGAAAGGAAAATGTTAAGGAAAATATTTCAATTGCTTTGACTGGTGGGATAAAATATTCTGCTATAGGGGAAGAAGAAATGATTCAGGAAACATCCAGATCCTAGTAGAATGTGCTGTTACTTCCAGAAAAATACCATTTCTGTGGCAAAAAAAATAAAAATTAAATCAGTAGAAAGTGCTCTTAGAGGCACGACAGTTGTTGCACAAAAGAAAAAAGATTTGGTTATGTTAAAGCAGGTTGATTCTGGGATGGGAAAAGTGACTCCCTCAATCTCAATTCTCTGGTTAAACAGAAACTAATAGCCTTTTGGTCTTGTCATAGTATCTATTCGGAAGGCACTCAGATTATTTACAAGGGAACTAAATTTAAAAATTTAAAGGATCCTATCCCTTTAAATGCCAAAAAACTTCTCTATTATTTATCTATTTCAGCCTACAGTAGGAGACTTGTTTGTGGCAGAAATAGCTCATCACTCATAGAGAAATAGTTTTCTGCTTTTCTGTAATTGTTTAGTTTTCAATTTAAAAACTGGTAGGGGACCATCAACCATTTTGCTAAATTCCTCGTATATATATAAATTCCCCACTTTATACGTATCTGTAATGTTCCAAAAACTATTGTGTTATTGTATTTGTTTTTTACTATATATTAAATTTCCAAATACACGTGCAGATGAGTTATGACAGGGAAAACAAAAATCAATTTTAAATGTGGTGGCAAAATTCATTTAAGAATTTGTAATACAAATTCATTAATTTACATTCTATTAATTTAGTATTTGTAATAATTTGTTGGAGCTAAACTGAAATTAATGCTTGTATTACGCATAAGAAGAGTTTTGCTAACATAATGGTATGTAAAATAAGGAACATTATTTCAGTAAAAATGCTTCTAAATGACATTTGAAGCAGTAATTTTTAGAAAAAATATTGTAACAACTAAAATTTATATATTAGAAAACCATACCTTTCACTAAGCAACATATCATAGTGAATGCTATTTTGGTAGGATTAATATTTATTTTTAAATATTCCACAATTCCAACATTTTCTTCCATAGTCAGTAGAGAAATGACTAATTTTTATCTTTATTTCTCATTAATTTTTAAAGATTTGAAAGAAGTGTTTTTATTTTCACATCTTTGTTATCCTCTTCAATTTTTTAATCATTTTTATTTTTTTATTGGAAAATTTGCGGGTTTACAGAACAATCATACATAAAATACAGGATTCCCATACACTTGAATTGGTGTGGAGCACTTACTACAATTGATGATAGCATATTTTATGTACTATTAATTAAAGTCCATGGTTTAACTTAGGATTCCCTGTTTATGTAGCGTACCTGGATTTTTTTTTTTTTTAATTTATTCTGATCTGATACCATATATACAATCTAACATATCCCCTTTTAATAATATTCAGGTATATATTTCAATGCTGTTAATTGTGTTCGCAATGCTGAGTTACCATCACTCCCATCAATTACCTAAACATTTCCATCATTCCAAATAGGAACCCTCTACACTTTAAGCCTTAACTTCCCATTCCCTTTCCCCATCCCACCTCCTGTTAACCTATATTCTAGATTCTGATGATGACTTTGCTTTTTCAATTGTTTCAAATAAGTGAGATCATACTATATTTTTCCTTTTATGTCTGGCTTATTTCACTCAACATGTTGTCTTCAGCGTTCATCTATGTTGTTGAATGTATCAGGACTTCATTCCTTTTTACAGCTGAATAATATTCCATTGTAGCTATATACCACATTTTATTTATCTATTCATTGATTGATGAACACTTGGGTTGCTTCCATCTTTTGGAAATTGTGAATAATGCTGCTATGAAAATTAGTGAGAAAAAAATCGATTTGAATCCCTGCTTTCAATTCTTTTGGGTATACCTAGTAATGGGATTTCTGGGTCATATTGTACTTCTATAATTAGCTTTCTGAGAGGAATCAACAGTCTTTCACAGTGGCTGCACCATTTTACATTGCCACCGACAGTGAATGAGTATTCCTATTTGTCTGTATCCTCTTCAACACTTCTTAATTTCCATGTTTTTAAAATAACAGCCATTCGAATGGGTGTGAAATGGTATCTCATTGTGGTTTTGAGTTGCATTTCCCTGATGGCTAATTATATTGTACATCCTTCCATGTGGTTTCTGGCCATTTGAATATCTTTATTAGAGGGATCTCTATTCAAGTCTTTTGCCCATTTTTTAATCTGGTTGTTTGTGTTTTTGTTGTTTAGTTGAAGGATTTTTTATGTATTCTGGAAATTGGACCTTTATTAGATATGTGGTTTGCAAATATTTTATCCCATTCTGTAGGTTGTCATTTTACTTTCATACTAAAGTCCTTTGAGGCACAAAAGTTTTTAATTTTGATGAGGCCCCATTTATCTGTTTTTTCTTGCTTGTTTTTTGGGGGTATAAATTCTAAGAAACCATTGCCTAACACAAGGTCCTGAAGATGCTTCCCTATGTTTTCTTCTAGCAAATGGATAGTTCTAGCTCTTATATGTAGGTCTTCGGTCCATTATAGTTGATTTTTGCATGTGGTGATGTGGTGTGAGGGAGGGGTCCTCCTCCATTTCTTTTTTTACAAATGGACATCCAGTTTTCCCAGTACCATAATTTGAAGAGAACATTCTTTCCCAATTGAGTGCTCTTTTCCACTTTGTAAAAAAGCCAGTAAGCCATAAATGTGAGGGTTGATTTCTGAGATCTCAATTTTATTCCACTGGTCTATACATCTGTCCTTGTGCCAGTACCATGTTGTTTTGATTACTGTGGGTTTATAATTAGTTGTAACATCTGGAAGTGTGAGTACTGCAACTTTATTCTTTTTCAAAATGGCTTTAACTATTTGGTGCCCCTTACTCTTCCATATAAATTTGTTGATTGAGTTTTCCATTTCTGCAAAGAAGGTTATTGGAATTTTGATTGAGATTGCATTCAATCTATAAATCGTTTTGGGTAGTATTGACATTTTAATTATGTTTAGTCTTCCAATCCATGAATACAGAATGCCGTTCCATTTATTTAGGTCTTCTTTGATTTCTTTTGACAATGTTTTATAGTTTTCTGTGTACATGTCCTTTGCATCCTTGGCTAGATTTTTTTCCTAAATATTTGATTCCTTTAGTTGCTATGTTGAATGGAATTATTTTCTTGATTTCTTTTTCTGATTGTTCATTGCTTGTAAACACTACTGATTTTTGTGTATTGCTCTTGTATCCTACCACTGTGCTGAATTTATTTATTAGCATTTTTGTGGACTATTCAGTATTTTCTGTATATAAGGTCATATCAGCTGCAAATAGTGAAAGTTTTGTTTCTTCCTTTCTGATTTGGATGTTTTTTATTTCTTGTCTTGCCTAATTGCTCTGACTACAACTTCCAACAATGTTAAATAGCAGTGGTGATTGTGAGCATCCTTGTCTTGTTCCTGGCCTTAGAGGGAAAACTTTCAGTCTTTCACCATTAAGTGGGATGTTAGCGGTGGGCTTTTCACATATTATGTTGAGGAATTTTTCTTCTATTCCTCGTGTTCTAAGTGTTTTTATCATGAAGGGGGTACAGGATTTTGCCAAATGCCTGTTCTGCATTAATTGAGATGATCGTGTTATTTTTCCTTCATTCTATTAATGTGGTGTATTACATTAATATATTTTCTTATGATGAACCATCCTTGCATATCAAGGATAAATCCCACTGGTGTATAATTCTTTTAATATGCTGTGTGATTTGTTTTCCTAGAGTTTTGTTGAGAATTTTTGCATCTAAAGTCATATGAATTATTGTTCTGTAGTTTTCTTTCCTTGTGGTATCTTTACCTGGTTTTGGTATGAAGCTGATATTGGCCTTAGAGAATGAATTAGGGATTTTCACTTTTTTGGATGAATTTGAGCCAAATTGGAGTCTTCTTGGAATGTTTGGTAGTATTCCCCTGGGAAGCTATCTGGTCCTGGGCTTTTGTTTGTTGGGAGGTTTTGATTACTGATTCAGTCTCTTTACCAGTAATTGGTTTGTTGAGATCTTCTGTTTGTTCTTGAGTCAATGTAGATAGTTTATGTGTTTCTAAGAATTTATCCATTTCATCTAGGTTATCTAATTTATTGGTGCACATTTGTTAATAGCACCCTCTTCTAGCCCTTTTTATTTCAGCATTGTCAGTAATAATGTCTATCTTTTCATTTTTTTATTTTAGTTATTTTTATCTTTTCTCCCTCTCTCTCTCTCTCTCTCTGTTTGTGAATCTAGCTAAAGTTTTCTCAATTTTATTGATCTTTTCCAAGAATAAACTTTTGGCTTTGTAGATTCTATTGTTTGTTTGTTTTTTTTCCTTTTTTAAAATTTCATTTACCTCTACTGTATTCTTTGATGTTTCTCTTTCTGCTCTCTTTGTGTTAAGTTTGCTCTTCTTTTTTCTAGTTCTTCCAGTTTAGAACTAAAGAATTCTTCTTTTATAATGTAAGCATTTAGGGCTATGAATTTCTCTCTCAGCACTGCTTTCACTGCATCCCATAAGTTTTGGTATGTTGTATTTTCATTTTCATTCACCTAAAAAATATGTCCTCATTTCACTCTGATTTCCTCTTTAACTCATTGGTGTTTTAAGATTATGTTGTTTAATTTCCCCATATTTGTAAATTTCCCATTTCACCCACTATTATTGATTTGTAGTTTCATTCCATTGTGGTCGGAGAATATTCATTGCATGATTTCAATACTTTTGAATAAACTCTTCAGTTTTGAAGATATTAATAAGCAGAAAGAAATTATCTGACAACACGATAAAAGAGAAATAATGATTTGAGATAGTACTGTAAAATCAATTAAAGAATCACTAGGTACTATTGCAGCTAATGCAGTTTTTATTGAATTTGTATTCATATCTAGGGAGAGCCAAATTTCTGTATTAATTTTATTACTTTGAGAGAAATTAAGTTTGCCATCACCACATCTATTCTACTACTTATGTCCATATGATTAAAAGATCATCAAGAAGACTCAATATGTGTGTCTTTAAAGTCTCTTCCTTGGAGTGATATACTTTTTAAGATCTCAACTTGTGTCACCACATTTTCTTTCTTATCCTTCTACAGACTTTGAGGTTCACATATATGGCTACACATTGAGCAAATTATCATCATGTCTCAAATGTACTGTCTTGTACATTGTGGGGATTGTGCTGAGGGAGGGGATGAAGCAGTGAAGTGACAAACGTGCCCCTCCCCTTGGGCAGTTCACTGTCCTGCCACACTAACAGTGATCCTGGCAACCGTTCTGGATCTCCCTTCCAAACCTAGGATAGCCTTTTGGCATTTCCAGCCTTAGTTACTGAAATAATCTCTGCTCCAAACTTATTACCCTCAATCTCATATAACATGGCTCAAAAATCATCTAAGTTTCAAGCCTTCGATAAATTACACTTCCTCAATGTCTACCTTCCATGGTTTAGCTCATACTCTATCTCCTAACTGATCCCCTCTTTCTTCAGCTTGTTTTTGTAAAATCAATTCTACCACCATATTAAAAACAGCCCATGGGGAGCAGATCAACATCTGGTCCAGGGTTCAATCCCTGGTACTGCCTAAAAACAAACAAACAAACAAAAACAGTCCATAACCACTCTTACCTGTCTGTTTTTAAGCCATATTATTATCTTTTTCTGTTGGAATGCTGTTATTCCTCTCCAATGCCAGATATTACCTAGCCTTAAATACCCAAACACTTTGCACTTCTAGTAAATATTTATCATCTCCTTTCTTGTATTTTTATGCCACATGAGTCATCTATAATTAGCCTTCAGTTATTAATAAATGTTATGTTGCTCATTAAGTTTATGTTGATCAAATTTTTAACGTTTCCCCATTGCTCTGATGACAAAGTAAAAATTTCTTACTGTGTCTTATATATGTCAGCCAAAGGGGTGCTGAGGCAAAGTACCAGAACTCTTGTTGGTTTTTATAAAGGGTATTTTTGGGGGGTAGAAGCTTACAGTTACAAGGCCCTAAAGAGTCCACCTGCGGATACCATAAGAGGTACCTTCTCATCCAAAGTCTGTTGCCACATGTTGATGCAAGATGCTGGGTGATGTCTGTGAGGGTTCAGCCTTCCACCTTCTTCTTAAGGCTCCGTGGTACCA
>JAQZBX010042906.1:0-21845 GCA_029593785.1 Cabassous unicinctus | reverse complement strand
GGTATAGAGAGTTTGGAGAGGTTTAGAATTGAGCAAAGGAAGCAGAATTGAATATGGCTTAGTTATTGGTGAGCTTTCCAAAGGTGCTTTAAGTAAATGAGAATGTATTATATACCTGTGAAACTCAAACAAAAAAAAATATCATAGCTATTGGAAGAGTCATAGAGGTGATGGGCCTAGGCACATAGAGGTTTGAAAGGAAAGCTGAAGACAGGGAGGTGACCTAGTCATGGAAGAACATACTCAAATGAGAAAGACTGTAAATAGCATATTACTGGTGTTGATTTTTTCAATAAGTATATTATAATCACACAAAGAGAGCTTAATATACTAACCATTTATTCTGAGGAGTATAAAAACGAATCTTCTTAGGAAACTCAAATAATGCAAGAAGTTTCACTTGAAATATGAATACAAATAATAATAGCATGTGTGTGACTAAATTAATGGCTTCTTTTAATATATATGCATGCATATACATGTATGTGAAGATAGATGCTTAGATATAGATGATAGATAGTCAAGGAGACAGATGGATAGATATTTTCATATTTGAATAATTGCTGAAAACACTCAGTCATTTTACTTATTAAAATATTTCACCTTAAGTTACAGGGGTGACAATTTTAAGAAAGCATACTTGGCTGTGACACTAGATCTAGTTCTGTGACCACTTAACTTTGTAACTTTGATTAACTCACAAAACTAAAGAAACTCCATTTTCCACTTGTGAAAGCTGAATTATTAATAGTCTCTAAGGTCCAAATTACATATAAAATTTTATTCTATTCTTAGAGTTTTACTTTTTAAAAAATCTCAAAAAATTAAGGTCTACATTCAAAGTTGCCTTTGTATTGCCATTGCCTTTGTATTGCCATTGCCTTTGTATTAAGAATCAGAATCAATATATATGCATTTTTCAAAAACTACAAAGTAAGCTTTGTTAATCATCCACTTTAAGAGTGCCTTCAAAAATGATGACAAACTATACTGCCTTATATATTTATTGGATATAAATTGATGCCTAAATTAAATGCACTTAATGACATTAATGCATGCATAGCATTTTTTCAATATGTCATATACAATTTTTGTGCACTGGATGATATACGTAGCAACTAAAAATATAAACCACCTGTTGTTCAAATTTTCACTGCTGAGAATACTGCATTGTTTAGCTTTTTCTACAGTGTGCTGTGTGTGTCAATATTGATTTCAGAAAAAGTAATAAAGGATCCTGTCAAAATAAAATTAAAACCTAAGGCAATTTACCTTGCTGAAGGGGGTCAGCTTTAATAACCATCACCATCTTACCAGAACCACTGTGAAATTTCATTAACACTGTACTCCAGTCACATATCAGCTAGGTTTACAATTACTACTTGATTATATGTCTGTATAGATCGTTAGGCATAAGTCTGCTTTTTGGGCCCTGAATCGTTTGGTGCATGGGGTTTCTTTTCAATTCAGTGGAAGCTCTGTTGAAGGAAAGAAAATGATAACAAAGTAAAAGTTGGTGCTGGAACTGTTTCTCAACTGCCCCAAATTACTATGCAGATTGCAATTTCAGTACATTTGGTATTTTACTCTATTCACCTGTCTTAAGTTATATATCACCTTGAGATCAGATTCACAGTGGTTATATATGTAGATGTAAAAAAAATTTAAAAAGTATGTAAGGCAACCGAGATTGGGGAAGTCAGGGACCATACATGAGGAATAACATGTAACTTGCTTCATTCCAAGTACTGAAATGAAGACTACTCTCTTCCACATACTATTTATGAATACATGTTGTCCCATACAATGTATTGGACTGTGAACTTGAATGGACATAGAAACTGCAGAGACACTGAAATGGTGAGCAACATAACCAGGAACATCCTCTCATTGAACAGGTCGATATTTCTGTGTAATTTTTTTCAATTATAGACAGGAATGTTTTATGTTAAATTTTGAGTTAAAATGTTTTTGTGTATATGTTTTTGTTTTCTGCTTCAACAAATAATATTGTCTTGAATGGTGTTCAAAAGAGGGCAACTAAACCATGAATGTTCCCAGTGACAAATATTGTATTGAGGTGAAGTTACAGTATACTTACTTGTATGTGTATTTGAAAGGCAACATATAAATCGTAATATAGAATTTGTAACCCAAGGCTCCCTGGGCTACTTCATCATGGAGAAATAAATTTAAAAGAAGGGTAGACCTTGTCAATAATCCAGGGCTGTCACCCACAGGCTGATACTATATACCAGTGTCTGAGGCCATCTTGACAGCATTTAGCATATTTAGCAGGCCAGATTTTCCAGGGGGTGATTTTTAGGTCACTGTTTAGCATCAAGCCCAGAGTCTAGTGTGCATCATACCTGACATAATCTCTGAGGAACAATGTTCCTCACTAATACCGTCTTGAATCTCCTTCAGGTTTTCATTTATACTCCAATTATTCTCCAGGATGGGAATTGTACATTTAATCCTGGTACTCAGGGCTAAGCTCTTCCAGCCTTCAGTCCAGTAGGCTGAGCCATGCATCATCTAATCTCTTTAGCTTCAGATGGAGGCCAAGCTACCAGTGGTTAAATCTCCTTCCTGTGGGCCTAGAACCATGCAGCTACACCTGCCCTGAAATGACTATCATTGCTATCTAGAAATTATTATTGTAGCATAGTGATTAAAAGCTCTAGATTTTGAAGTAAAATCTATCTTGTCTCAAATCCAGGCACTGCCCCTTGCTATCTGTGGGCAAGTATCTTTCTCTGCACCTCAGTGTTTTTATCTGTGAAGAGGGGACAATAATCATTTCTAACTGTGGCAGTTGAATATTGTTTATGAATTCCAAAAATAGATATTTGATTATGGTTGAAAACTGGTCTGTTCCTATGGACATATTAGATTGTATTGGATTCAGAGGTTTCACTTTTACTTGATTAAATAATGATTAAGGCTTTGATTGGGTCACATTAGTAGGACATTGTGAGAAAACAACACGGCAGAGGAGTTAGTTGGAGTTTTGGATGTTGGAGCCCTGGGAAGCAAACACACAGGAGAAGAACACAGAGGGATAGAGACAGCTCCATAAACACAGCAGAGGCAGAGAGAGAGCCTTATAGTTTACAGCTGACCTTGTGGAGAGAACAGAGCAGCTAAGCCCTGAGAGGAAGAGCCTCAGGAGATAGATGAGACTTATCCCAGCCTACAGCTGAGACCAGAAGAAGCTGAGACCACAGAACCTTAAGAGGAAAAGGAAGCCTGAACCTTTGCAGACGTCAGCAGCCATCTTGCTCCAACACATGGCAACAGACTTTGGTGAGGAAAGTAACTGACACTTTATGGCCTGGTAACTGTAAGCTTCTACTCCAAATAAATACACTACAAAAGCCAGCAGATTTCTGGTACTTTGCATCAACATGTCTTTGACTGACTAATACACTGCCTCATAGGAATGTTTGCAATGATTTGAAGAGACACTATTTCTCAGTAGTTAGAATATTCCCTAACATGTAGTAATACTTAGTAAAGTAGAAATATTAACTATTATCCCCTATCCTATCTGATACCTTGACTATCAGGACTAGTTCAGGCTGAAATAAAGATGGAATTCCTTCTTGGTATTGTGAAGTAAATGACCAAACCTTCTTTCCAGAGCCATTCCTCCAGTCAGATTGGCTCTCCAGACTCAACTGTCTTTCCTCATCTGTTAGAGTCAGAAGAATTATGATATTTCTCTTTAAGTGTTTTATCTGTCTCTAATATTTCCTTGCTGGCTTCACTGGGAAAATATCTATTCCACAAGTTGAAAGCCATAATTGGCTTTTGTCACTGCTACCATTTTTAATATGGAGACATAGCTGTTGATGCAAATAGCTGCTGATATAAGGGTAACTTCTGAATTTTTGCATCACCCAGCCACAAATGCTGTACCCACAGAGTTCAAGATGAACACATATCTCACACATATTAAATTTATTTGATTAGGTTTCCTAAAGGCAATTTTATATTTTCAGGTTTTGAATGTCTCCTCTCAATGAACAGCATACTAGGAACTGAAGCAGATAGTATTTGAATAATTCCACTTTGCTGTCATATGTATAGAACTTTAGTTCTAGCTTTATTTCTGTAATAAGAGGCTGCTTAACTACTTCATCAGTTTGTTTCAAATGGACACCCCCACCATCTATCAATGAGGTCTGGGAGACCTTTATGAAAAATAGGACATTTGATGGTCCTTCACTAATATTATAGAACTTCTGAGCTGAGCATGGAGCATAGGAATGGCCTGGATCTTCATAAAATTTTTGCTTCAAGAATTAAACCTCTGATGTTCCTTCTCACCAGGTTGAAACTATCGTGTTGTACTTTTCCCTTATTTCTTTCCATTTCTGTCTCAGAATAATAGACTTCCTGTGATTAAAATCTTAAGTAAGCCCTATTTATGTTTTGAGGATTATGTGATGTAGTGGGTATAAATTACATAGCTCAACAGTAAGTATAAGATGGTATTATTGTTAATATGACTATTATAATTGTCGCTACTATTAAATATGGCTTCTTTTAGGATATGCTCCTAGTTACTTGGCCCATTGCTGAGTGAAACTGCACCAGAACTTGAGGCTTATACCTCTTATTTACAAGAGAAAAATAGGAAAGGGTTTGCTCACCAGCTGCAGGTTTTCACTTCCCATCCACTTTCAACACAAATCTCCTGTCTTCCATCACCATCGCTCCTGAAATGGTACCCATTTACCAAATAAAATAACCTATTTAGTCCTTATCCCATATGAGATTCCTGTGAATAAAGATTGTTAGTTGGGAATCCTGCTAAATATCTCAAATCTTTTACTTGTTGCTGAGCACAGCACTTATTTTTTTTTTTTTTTTACTGTTTTTTGCATAGAATATGCTTTGTATTACATATACAACCATTATTTGGAAACTGCATGACTCACAGAGTAAAATCAAAACTTTATTTATTTGCCATGCCTGTAGCTTCATAAGAATTTTGTGGTCTAGTTTGGCCCCATTACCTTGGATTAATCTAGGGTAAACTCTGTGACTTCAGGGTCACATTAATCCTCAAACAGGA
Source organism: Cabassous unicinctus (assembly GCA_029593785.1). Lineage (NCBI taxonomy): Eukaryota > Metazoa > Chordata > Mammalia > Cingulata > Chlamyphoridae > Cabassous > Cabassous unicinctus. The sequence continues at coordinate 16,759 of JAQZBX010042906.1, read as the reverse complement.
TTATTATTATATTTAATAATAATAATTATTATTATTTTTAATCCTCAAAAATAAAATGTTCAGTCTTATGGAATAATAATAATAATCCCTCCAAATTTTATCCAATTGAAAACTCCTTCAGGTTTGGAATTCTTCAGCCAGTGTGTTGTGACTGTTAGCTACATTATTCTAGATTCTTCTAACACTGCCCCTATCTCTTACTAGCTGTACCACTAACATTTGCAGAATTGAAACAGGGAAAAATTTGGAGAGCTATGAGGATGGGAAGGGTCTTCCTGACAAATACTTTCATGAACTGGCTTCAGAGCCCCCTGGGCTGGGTATCTGTCAAAATCCAACTCTTGCTTCCATGTGTAAGTTTAATATGCTCTTTAGAGACTCACTGTAAAGGAGGTCACTCACAGTTCCCTTGATGCAGGAGAATGCATTACCTCTTAGTACTCTTAATTTCCTCACTTAGCACCTAGATATTGGGAATACTACTGCATCCTTTTCTGCTGAGGGCTGCTAAGCACAGAAGGAGTCTTCTAAGGTAGAACTTCAAGACCACTTCAGCCATGCAGACTTGCCTTCCTTATACAACCACAAAACATGCTGCTTTTGACCCACCATCAATAGGAAAGCACCAATAACCGAATGCAGTCTCTTTCTGTTTAGTTGCCTTTCAGTGTCCTCCAGCCACAGGCTGTTGCACTTTAGATTTTCTATGCATGAGTCAGCATTTTTGTTTGGGAGAAGGGGATCCAGAGGTGGGAATAACAGTACACCAAAAACTCTTGCTAAAGAGAATATTTCTCTAAATGCCAACTGATGTCTTTTTCCTTAACCACTGTATGTTTTCAATATGACTTGAATCCTAAACTTGTTTTGGATCACTCTTGCTAGTCTATTCATGGGTGGCTCAGTGACTCTGAAATGTGGGACTAAGTGGTTGATCCCTCTAGTTTTGAGACTCAGAGACATTAAGGATAAAATAGTTTCCTTTTAAGATCTCATAAACCAAGCCAGGGTTATGTGACAAATCTGTATATTTTCTAGTATCATAGTAAACTTCTTGGACCACATATTAGCTTTAAAAAATCTACCTAAAATTATTTTCTTTAAGAACAAGTACAGAGGCTGGCCTAGCAATCTATTTCTTATATTTAGGCCCATGTTGCATTCTGCTTCCAACTGACTTTTAAAAAGAAAGGCAATTTATGCCCATTATAACACACCAGAGTTTGGATAAAGAAGAGGTGAAGAGGAAATACTCAAAACATATAAATAATTTGCAAAAAAGCACTGCCTATTTATTACAGACATATTGTACCAAGCTTTCTGATAACCCAGTGAGTGCTCACATTTATCTAACAGCTGTCTCTGGAATTTCATCCTCTATGGCCTTGACAGTCTGGAAAACTCAACTCATATTTCAGAAAGGAAAAAAAATGTGTATTTTTCATGTTTCTTCCCTTATTTTACTTAACAGATAAAACATTCTCCTTTAAATGAAATCCATTAGTATTTTATACACATTTATTTTATGACACTTATTTTACTCTCATAGTATAGTTGTTTAACTGTCTCTCTTTTCCTTAGAGAACATTATATTCTTGAGGTTGCAGATGTGTATTGTACCTATTTGTTTTCTTATTGTCCACCACACTGTCTAGCATATCAAAAATGTTTACTGGGAAATTTGGATGCATATGCTACTTAATTTCTTGAAAACATGTATAAAAATAGTGTGATTTATATTGTGTTTCCCTCTAAAACGTAATAATTGTTGAACATAGCGTGTGATGAGTGCTCAGAAATAATTCAAATACAATTTGTTTTTTATATTTAAATTTGAGGCTTTTATGATTCCTACTAGTCTTTTAATTCATCAGATGAATAAATGTTCACCATTCATGATGCTCACTCTGGATCATTAAGCTTTATTAGTGAAAAAAATTCTCTACAGCTTTTCATTGTTTCTACACTAGAGAAGTAAGTTTTTTGCTTAAAGTAGATTGACAATGGCTAAAGCACAGTATCGATATTGGCAGTTCTTTATGCTCTGGAGACCTTGAGTCTACAGACAAATATTCCCAAATGCACTTATTCTTATTCCAGAAGAAATAAAATGTAGGAGACTCTTGATTGCAAACAGTTCTAGTTTACTAAAGAAAGACTGTGACCATTAGTGAGCATGTTTTATTGAAATAGTCAATATAATGAAAGAGACATTATATTTAAGTTCAAGTCAGATGCTAATGATTGATAAAGACTTTTAAAAAGTCAAATCAAAAGATGAATCTGGAAAAAATGACCTGTTTCATAAAATCATGTATTTTTGAAGGACCACAAAAACTTAGTTTAATTATATGCCTCAGATAGCTTCTGAAACAATCTTGTAGTTCCCAAATTATGTATCCCAGATTCATTCACTTCAATAAAATATCTATTACATTCCAACTATTACAAATTTGCAGTTCATTGTGGAGTCAGTGAAATGAAGTATAAAATAAAACCTTAGCCCTTGAGAACTCGCAGCAGTGGAAAACAAATATAAACACATAATATAACTAAAGTAAAATGAAATAGGGGATTAAGTGTCTAATAAATAGGAAAGGTATAGTGGTGAAGTGAGATTCAATATGAAGTAGAGTGATAAAGCAATGGCCAATTATTGAGTGAAGTTGAACTGGAAACTGAAAGATAAGAATAATTTAAATAGAAACATAGGGAAGGATGAGAAATATCTTGCATATAAACGTAAAATATTTTAATCCTCTAATAGCCATAGTGTATTCAAAGAAAATTAATTTATCTTGTCAGTAGATAGATAAAATATCTATAATAAGGGTAACTGGTGGAATTTTATCCTTTAGCAATTTAAAATTTGCTTACATGAACTTTTCTTGTTTAAGAAAATGTATCACATATCGTAGAACACTTCCATGGCCTTTATTACCAGAATTCTAGCCCGATTGTCTTGACTGCCATGCCAATAAAACCTCCTGAAGAAAACTACTCCTTCCACAGCCCTGCTGTGCGTCCAGTCTTAAGCACCTATGCTCTGAATGATATAATTGTGTCTCTATCATATTTTCTGCCATCTCCCTAATTACAGTTTAACTGAGCAAGGAAGGACATCTGATCCAAGGAGAGCTAATACAAAATTATGATTGGGATTGCTATGAAAAACTGCAGCTGGGGTTTGGGCTATTACTAAAACAATCATGTGTCTTCTATTGAAGACCTGTAGGAAGAACTGATAAGTATGTGTAAGGAAGATAATTAAACAGAAGATGAGAAAGCATAATTGAGATTCATTGTCGTAGAACATCTTATTGAATCACTATGTATTTCTGCTGCTAGTCCTCTGACTTCAGTAGCGAATGATGCTTCTTGTTCCACAATCAATGAGTTCTTTATGATGATTCCTATACGTATTTTCATGAAGTTGCACTTACTTCCATGTGTATATACATATTGTATTAGTCAGCCAAAGGGGTGCTAATGCAAAATACCAGAAATCTGTTGGTTTTTATAAAGGGTATTTATTTGGGGTAGAAGCTTACAGTTACCAGGCCATAAAGTGTAAGTTACTTCCCTCACTAAAGTCTGTTGCCATGTCTTGGAAAAAGATGGCTGCCGACATCTGCAAGGGTTCAGACTTCCTCTTCCTCTTAAGGCTCTGTGGTCCCAGATTCTTCCAATATCAGCTGTAGACTGGGATATGTCTTATCTCTCTCCCAGGGCTCCTTCCTCTCCAGGCTCAGCTGCTCTCTTCTCTCCACAAGGTCAACTGTAGAATATCAGTCTCTCTAGGCCTTGTGTCTCTCTTCCCGGGGCCTCTGCCATGTCTATGGAGCCATCTCTATTCCTCTGTGTTCTTCTCCTGTGTGTTTACTTCCTGGGACTGCTGCTTAAACATTCCTACCTCTCTTCTCTGTGGTGTGGTTTTTCTGTGAGTCTCTGCCCACCAAGGGGGTGGGGACTTAACATTCTACTGACTAGTCCAATCAAAGACTTAATCATTATTTAATAAAGTAAAAGTGAAACCTCTGAATCCAATATAATCTAATATGTCCAGAGGAAAAGATCAGTTCCCAAACATAATCCAATATCTATTTTTGGAATTCATAAACCATATCAAACCACTATAGATACCTTCATCCCCTTTACTTCAGCTGACTTTATCACATCTGTTTGTTACAGCTAAAGGGTTCACTAAAGTATATACCAAAAGTCCTTGAGATTTGTGTTTATGGTTTTCCCATTCCTTAAATATTTTACACACTTTTAATCTTACATTCAACTACCTAATATGAATATATCTGTTTGGACTTATTTCAGATGTACTTCCTGATTCAGCCTTTTCTCCCTACTCCTAAGATATTTAACATGACTTCTTAAAGACTCTTATTGCATTCTAGGTTATGTCAATTCCATTGCATTTATCACACTTTATTGTGTCAGTCAGTAAATACTTTCTCCATCAGACAGCAAGCTTTTTGAGAGCAGGTATAGCACTGTACTCATTTTTAAATCTTCACAATTTATAGAACAATGCTTGGATCATTATAAACATTCAGCAATTATTGGGTGAATAAATATGTCAATGCCTTTAAGTATTTAAATATTTGAAAACTGGGAAGTCAGTTACAAGATATGACAAATATTATTTATAACTCTACTGGAGAGAATTATTTACCTCATTCTAGAGGAGTTAGACAATGCAAAGAGGAATTAATAACAAAATAAGTAAAATTCTTAAAACAATGTATCTCATGGAAATTGTCAAACAAGTACTAAATTAGGGTTGTGGATTAATGAATTCATGAAATAACTGGAGTAAATTCAGTGATACAGAGACAGCCTGGAGATAATATATGATGACGCAGGCATCTTGAATTGTGTTTTGAATGATAGAATGTCCACCAAGTTATAGCTACAAATTTACATTCTACTAGAACTTATAAAAATGCAAATTAGATTTATGACAGGAAAATAATAAATTCACTAGGTTCTCTTAGATGATATAGCTATCTCTTATACATCTCTAAATGGTTTTAAAAATAGTATATTTATGAATTATAGTCTTAAATATTCTATCTGAAAGAATTTTATATAAATATCAATGGGATTTAAGCTGTTTCTGTAGCTAGAGTCTCTTTCTTATATTGTAGAAGGAATTATTTTAAATGTTTTAATAAAAAATACCTTAACTGCATACATTTATTCTTTATGGCTGTATATGGAGAATTTTGTGGTCTCTGGGGTTTTTTCTACGGCTTAGGAAACTGAAATGTTGAACAGTGAAGTTAGTACATGCCTAAAATTCCTTAACTGTTTTGCCCCTACACTCACTCCCCCTCAAAAGCCTTATCGTATCCTGTCTGATATTTCATTGCAATGCTTGCCAATCAGTTACAGTCATTGGCCCCATATCACTTTCATCTCATTGGATGACTGTCATGGGAGCTGCCCAATGGTGCACTATTAATGAGGCAGCTTAAAGAGCAGCTGGAGATGTGCAATTGCTGGATTAAGGTCAAGGCCAAGAGAGAAAATGGATGAGAATGATAGAGTCTGAATGACTGCCAATAAGCAAGGATTCTATTATTCTGCTAAAGAAGGACATCCATTACCCTTTTATGTAACGTAATTTGGGTTCAGTCAAGCTGTCTCTCCCTCTCTTTGGATTTACAATTCATAAACCACAAGTGGTCCAAAGAGTGCATTGTCCTTTGTGGCCATGTAACCCTGGGTGAGGGGCAAGCATGGCAGAAATGAATGAGCTATGAAGGCCCTACTATGGGCACCATCAGGGTTGACACCTTGTTCCTTGGAGCTTGTGACATAAATTGTAGGCATCGTGCAGAAATCGTTTTGCATCTCTATGGAGCCAGTTTTCTCATTAAGCAAAGATAAAATAAAAAGTCCTTGTTTATCCTTTGCAAAAATCAAATCCTAATGCTAACAGCCTTTATCTCCATGCTAATTTCCTCTTGTTATTGGTGAATTACTGCACAGGAACAGAAGAGAGGTTTGTTTTTCCACAAGCATAGAAGCTCATTTGTTTTAGACCAAGTTCTTTCAAGTTTCAGAGAATAATCTATTCTATTTTTCAGTTAGGTTTGTGTTGTTTCTACACATGAGAAATTACATACATAAATTCTTCCCATATGTCTTCTTTCTTTTTTCATTTAGCTTTCTTTTGAATAGGATAAATGTATCTTTCCTTCTTCTTCTTCCCCTTTCCTTGTGCCCCTACTGATCTTTTTCAATTATACTACTTATTATTGTTTGTAGCCAGTGCTAAATTCCACCTGCCATCTGGACTAATGGGACCATATTGTTATTGTCTAAGTGCAGTACTCAAGAAAGCAAATGGACTTAGTGAAAAGACAGCAAGTAGAGTAATTCAGAACAAATTTACCAAGGCACAATGAAGATAGTTTATCTCTGTATTAAAGTAAGGAAAAGAAAGCATATGTATCATCTTTGTTTCAGCTTTATTGATTATGGGACATTGGTGCCTCAATCCATGTGGCAGGAAGACCACAAAGGATATCCTCATACCCTCTCAAAAGATCAGTTCTATAAGTCACAGATGAAAATACTGGAAGTGTGACTGTTGTCCCTATATTTCTTTCATAATTGACTTCAATATTAGTGATTTTTAAATAGTGCTTGCTTTCTCTGGGTCTTGCATGATTCAATCCATATTAGCTTTCTTTCCTTAAGTGCCAAAGTTCCATTCTATAGCTGTATGACAGTTTCACATCCATTTCCTGGCATAAATTTGCTATAAATTATCTCCAAACTATTGATATTTATGCTTTATACAAAGATTGCCTTATTATTATTTTAAGATGGTGGTGTTTTGACTTTAAATGCTCGCCATCGTAAGTATTTCAAACTGTCCACACAAACCATAGTCAATGATATATTAGCAAAATTTGCCTCTGATTCTGATTCTGATTAAATTTGGCTATAAAATTCAAAACACACATTACCTTACTTTCTTCTTAGAAAAGAAAATTGCCTCTTAATGGAGTCAGGTCAATTGTGATTATTGTTTAAAGTATCATCATAATAATGCTTCAGATACCTGCTAGTAAAAAGCCATGATCTGATATACAATATATGCAAAACCTTAACAAAGCCTTCTTTACTAAAGGCATAAAGTGTTAAATACTGATTTTTTTGGAAACAAATGAAAGTTTTTGGTAGTTAAAGATAGTCGATTAATTGTAGCTATTTCTTTTTCTGAAGAAAATGTGATTTATCTTTGTATCACTGATCTAATAAGATATGTATTTTTGATGCCAATATGACCTATACTATGTTTTCATTATATAGTCTTGACTATATAATATATTGAATGATATACAAAGGCATAAGTAATAATTATATCCTGTAAGAAGTTTTAGCAATAGTATTTGTTTTCCAATTACAAAGATTCCTTTTCTGAGGTAAAGATTCCATTCTCAATTTGTTCATGAAACAGATTTTTATGCCAACTCATGATTAATTTTTTAATGAATATGAATGTAATGGTTGAGGCCATGTTCATATTCCCAGGAAATAGGAACCTAAGGCAATTGAGTAGAAATTGAAAGAAAGAGGGAAGGAAGGAGGGAGGGAGGGAGGGAGAGAAGGAGGGAAGGAGGGAGGGAGGAAAAGAAGAGACAGAGGCAAGTATTAAGTGTGGGAGGGAGAGAAAGAAAATTAAAAGAATAAAGAAAGAGAGAGAAAGAGAAAGTGAAAGAAAGAAAGAGAGAAAGAAAGAAAGAATGAAAGAAAGAAAGAAAGAAAGAGAAAGAAAAGAAAAGAAAAGAAAGGGGAGAGAGAAAGAAAAGAAAAGAAAAGAAAAGAAAGAAGGGGAGAGAGAGAGGGAGGGAGGGAGGGAGGAAGGAAGGAAGAAAAAGAAAGAAATAGAAAAAGACTAGAAGGAAAAGAGGAAGGGAGGAAGGAAAGAAAGTAGGAAGGAAGGATGTGTGATGTTTAATTTCATGTGTCAACTTGGCTAGGTTATATTATACTATACAATTGTTTGATCAAGCAAGCACAGGATTATTACTTTGAGGGTATTTCATAGATGGATTTGCATCTATAATCAGTTGATTGCATCTACAATCAGCAGGAGATTGTCCTCAGCACTGATGGAAGTCTCCTCATCCAATCAGTTGGTGATCTTAAAAGCCAGAACTGAGGATTTTGGAATCAGAAAGAAAAATGAAGGATCAAAGTTATGGTCCTCTGGGGTAAATTCAAGGAGAAGATTAAAGTTCCCTCTGATGCTCAATGTTAACTAGAAGAATAATTGAATAGTAGGGATTGGATAAGAAGTAAGCATAATTTTATAATGTGAATACTCTGCAGGGTCCTTAAAATCTTCAACAAAAATTTTAAAACCATGATATAGTAAATTTGTAGACTTTGAGGGTAGATGAATGAGAAATGTGTTATATTATAGTTCTCAAATGCAGAAATGTGCTGTGATAGTTAACTTCACATGGCAGCTTGTCTAAGTTATGGTGTCCAGTTGTTTGGTCAAGCAAACACAGGCCTGATTGTTACTGTGGGGATTATGTGGATGTAAATCATCAGTAAGTTGATTATATCTATGGCTGATTACATCTATAATCAACTGAGGAGATTGCCTTCAACAATGAGAGAAGTCTCAGCCAATCAGTTGAAGACCTTAAAAGGAGAAGTGATGATTTCAATAGTCAGAAGAGAGAATTTCCATCTCTCCTTCAGCCAGCCAGCTTCTCCTGGGGAATTTATCAAAAACCTTCATCTGAGTTAACAGCTTGCTACCTGCCTTATGAAGCCAATTACTGTTTTAAAAAAAACACAAAATTCTTAATATTTAATGTATATATCCTGTCTTTTCTGTTTCCCTAGATATCCCTGACTAAAACCTTTGCTCTAAGACATCACATGCCCTTTTAGATGTAATCAAGCTGCCCACAGGTTGCATGTTTGCTGGAGGCCAATATGATTTTTTCAATAATAATAACAATCATAATAATGATATATTTATTTAATCTTCATTACGTGACAGGCAATGTGCCAAATCCTTCACATATATTTTCTCATTAAATCCTCACCACATACTTCTGTGAAGAAAGGGTATTCCCATTTTTTCCCCCAAAGAAAATCAAATGCTTAGAGAGAGTTTAAATATCTGCTTTAAATCACCCATCCATTAAGTTGTGGAGTTGCAACTCAAATCCAGGCAGTCTGGCTCCAAAGTTCGTGCTCTTAACCACTGAATTATACTAGTAGGAAAGGAAATGCTAATATGTTCCCCTAAGCATTGCATTTCTGCCAGGGAATGGCTTTAATACCAACAGAGAAATGGCCTTTTGGAATGAAGCCCTAAGGGGGTAAAGAACAAATAGGAACTTTGAAATAAGAAGAGTGATGACCGTAAATAGAAGCATGTTTTGCCATTTTAATTCATTCATCAAATATGTTTACCCACTTAGCTTCTAGGAGAGTTACAATACTACTCTACAGACAACTAGATAATGTGTGTACTTATTAATTTAGCATATGTTTAAGCTGATATAATATCTCACTTTCCAGCCCTTCTCTTCACTTCTAATGGACTCTCAAGGAGTAATTACATAGATATATTATTTTCTGCAACATTTTAGTATCGTCTAGAAATTAATGATATGTTTCTGACCTAAGTAACAATTAAAGAGCTTCTCATCCAACATTACTTATACAAATATAAGTACAAATCACATAATTTTCCTTAAAATCCTAATTTAATGGTATGGTTTACATGATATCTAATGGATTGGGAAAAGAACATGAGAACATGTGTATACACATGTGCCTTTATTACCATTCCATGCCTTCCTACACATACAAGGTCTATTTTTGGTTGGTAAATGAACAAGTTCTTATGCTTAAAATAGGTATATATGTATAGGAACAGCTATTAACCCCCACCAGCTTAAAAAATATATGCCTTTAAAGTCTGTCAGTGAGAAAGAAAATATTTTGTTATTTTAATAACTATTTTTCCCCTTAGCTTATTAAAATACATTCCCAGTGGCTTCCAAACCCATTTCACATCTACAGCCCAGAAAAAACTTCACAAATGGTGACATTAGTGGCACTGGTAATCAGAGCCGCAGTGGAGAATGTAAATGCGAAGTGCTGTGTAAATCAGCCTCTATATTAGTCTGCTGCTTTTATCTGTCCATTGTGGCTTGGGTTCATTGCTGCAGGAGCTCATCCTGGATGAATAAAAACCACAATCAGGTTACGGACTAAAACAAATGACTCTCCCAGGAATGTCAACAGAAATGGGAATCAGGGAAACTTCCTCAGATTACCTGCTTACACAAGTCCCTAATTTGCAGCCACATCCCTGGTGGCATGTGCATTTTTATTTTGGTAAATGCTATGTTTATACTGCAGTTTAGCCATCATTCCCCTGAAATAACTGGCACTCAACAAGGCAACACTAACGTTCTCTGGGTGGCTGGAATCAACTTAAATCCACCGACTTGTTCACATTGTTCAGTTACAATATCTTATCGTTTCCCTCTTGTTCTGGCAAGTTTCTCAGAATTATCAGAATCGTCACAGGAAAGCATTTTGAAGGAATATATAAAAGGTGAAGGAACATATAAAATACAAATTTTCTGAAACATTATTCTATTTTGCTTTGGAGCTAAAAAGTATTTTTAAAGCAATGGAATGAACATGTTTCCTGGGGATTAATCTACTTTTCATTTGTAGGATTATAAATAAAATATAACCCATACACACACACACACAAACACACACACACACACACCCCTATACGCACATACACATATGCACATCTATGTTATGGAAATTTTGTCCTGTCAATAGTATTTATTAACTCTGGGGAAAAAGAAACAAAATATGCTGTTTCTGAATTTGTGCATAATAAAATATTTTGCATCCAGATAAAATAGCAACTGACATTAATCTATAATGTTTTGATCATAGAGAAAGATTAAAATAGATAATTCTGAAGGAAAGTTACTATTATCCCTATTCTTTATATGAGGGAATCAAAATTAAAAACGTTTAAAAAAATATTGCCCAATGTCCCACAATGATTGGGATCCCACTGTCTTTATCTACAGATTGTGCTCCTCTTCACCAGGCCAAGTGACATGGAATATGTAGAAGTCTGGTGACCATGGCATTTTATTCAAATTACAACAGTCAGGATCATAGTGAGTAAAAAGCAATTGCACAGGGTGTTTTACCTAAGGGACAGTTTACAGAGAATTAGCCAATAAATTGCGACCTAACAGTCTTGTAGCTCCATATACTAAGAAAGCAAATTGTTGCTTCTTTCAGAATTCTGTTAAGCCAAGAATGAAATGGCAAGCTAAACAAAACAAAAACAGGATATACCAACTTTTAGAATACACTTATAATCTCCATGGCTGTTTTGAATCTTGATTTTTACCTGAAACATTTCATTCATGCAAAATAGAAGAATTATTTCTGAATTAATCCATTAAAAAGTATTTGTTGAGCTCCTGTTATGTGGTTAACATTGGATACAAATATAGAAATATTAAGATGTATAGATATGGCAACCACATCTACCTGTAGATGGGGAGTACTAAGGAAGGACTTTGAAAAATAAATGAAAGAATTTATAAATTATGTGGTAGAAGAGGCAGAGGTGGGCCAGGGATTTTGAAATTTGTATTTAATTAGCTGAGTATGATCAAAGTCAGACAGGTGAATTGTGAGAGTGAATTTTAAGAGCTGGAAGAATGAGTAGGCATGCTGCTATTGTGTAAGGTATGAGATAGTAAGTGCTTGGAGTAGGACAGTGTCAGAGTACTGCTGTTCTTGCTTGGCTTTATGTACTGTTATTTGATTTCGTTTAACTGAGCATTTTTGAAATTTTAGTACTTTTACCACATCCAATCTCACTTTGTTATTTAGCAATTGTAGAGGAAAGCAAGAGAGGATATTTGATTGCAAGTTACCTAATCTGAGTCTTATCCAAGGTATGGTACTAACCAGCGTGAAGCTTAGGACAAACACTATATGTCCTATGCATCTAGTTTCTCAGCTTTCCAGTAAGGATGCGTAGAGTTTCAATCAATAAAATTAAATGAAATTATCCAATTAATTCTTGCTTTAATCGTTCCAATCTTCCAAAATTGCCCAAAACCGTATCAACTTTTCATTATTTACTTCTTAGTGATTATTGTTTACATGAAGAGTTGCATGGCAGGAAAACCTCACAAATACTCCCTGGTGAAGATGTCAATTTTCCCCCTTTTCAAGATGAATCTTAATTCCCTCACTGGTTAGCCTTCGCTGCTCCCTAACCAGTTTCTAAGAATGAGGATTCAATTACTGACACACCCACTCAAGAACCCCAAGGCTTGTGCAGAATCACAAAGCAGTTTAATGTTTCTAGGAATAGATTGTACCAGAAAGGCAAAGTAATTTATAGGGAAATTAACACAAGAATGCTTAAATAAATATATACTAAGTTTCATCTTTGACTCCATCCTTTCCCTTATGTTACACACCTGATCAGCCACTTTGTCTAAATGATTTTTATGCCAACCTATTCTTTCAGACCATTCCTATGAGCACAACTCATATTGAAATCTGATCACTACTACAAAGGTCGTATTATTCACCTGCACATAAATTTACAATTTCTTTCCATTAAGTAAGATCAGAGTTCAATATCCTAAAATTGGGGATTGACTCATTCCCACAATAAAACATGTTCAAGTCTTAATCCACATTCCTGTGGATGTGAACCAAGTTGTAAACATCTGAAGATGTTATCACTAAAGCTGTTATCACTAAAGTGTGAACTCATTTGTGAATAGGACCTTCAAAGGTCCTACATAGATGGGGTACATTGAATTGGGGGACCTTAATTCATATAGCTGGAGACCTTACAACAAAAGAAATTAGAAACAGAAGTAGAAGTCAGAAGAAGCCAGATTCAGTGGGAAAAAAAGGAGCAGGCACAAGGAGAGGCAAAGATTGTGGCAAGCCAGCACCAGAATGCTGTAGACTCCAGGAGAAAGCAAGTCAAATAAGTCATAATCCCTTCTTTTGAATAACACTTAAGAAGGCAATGAATTGAGACCAAAATGCTAAAATAGCTATTGAATTTCATTTATTTTCTAAAGCAAATAATTCAAACCAACATGGCTTTTACAAGTGCCCTTCAAATTAGTAGAAGAGAAAATACCAGTTAAAAAAAACATGTTCTGTAGAAATGTTTACTTAACTGTCACTTTGGGGAAAAAAGGTATTTGCATGCTAAAATTTCTTTATTAAAAGCGTACTGGACTTCACTTTCTTGATTTGACAAAAGAACTGAGGAATCTTCATAATATTTTTTTTCTCACTAGGATAAATGCAGACTACCTCCGGATTTAAAGAAAAATTCTATTACTCCATCAAGTGCTTAATCACATTTACTCAGATTTGAGAAACCATCTGAGTCAGTTCAAATTGAGTAGATTTATTATTGAAAAATATATGTCCTCATTCACTGCTTTCTTATGTATGAAGATTTTGTCACTTCCAACATCTTAATTTCCAAAAAAAAAAAAAATCCATAAACATGTTCAATCAGCAGCCAACTGAAAGAACTGATTCACTGGACAGGAGAGCAGGTGTTGCTAACTTCCCATTTGGAAGCAGCTGGGTGTTTTTATTAAGATGATCTTGGTTAGTGAGTGTTAGAGAACCATGCTAGAGGTATAGTGGCCGTGGCTTTGATCTCTGCCTTGCTTTGCACTGTTCCCTGGCCACACATTACCCTTAACTTCCAAAAGCTATGTGCATTACACAATTCCTTGCTGACAAAGGAAACCAGCCAAGGGAGATTCTTACTGGATCAGTAGAAAAACATCAACAGAACTTGGAAAAAGGTAATCTGAAATGTATACACATAATCAATTATACTCTCTAACACCATCCTTGCCTAGGAAGGACAGGGTTATTAACATTTAAGATTATCCACAATTAACATGAACAGATAAAGAAGCTCCTGTGGGTTGTTTTTAGGGAATGGGAGAGTAGAGTTTTTTACATTTAGGCTTAGAAAGTTGATATTCGGTTGATGTAATTATAGAAACAAAAACCAATTTCTAGAGGCCTGAACTTTTAGTGAAAAGAACAGCCTCCTTAGTATCCTACTAGATTATTAGAGTCAGCAGATATTAGCTCTATGTCCTGGAAAATCATTTTGGGGAAAGGTCACTCTTACAACAGTACAAAGCAGGGAGGAATTTGTAGAACTATACACACAGAAAATAGCTGAGGAAATTGATAGTCTGTTTCCTATTCCATCATTTATGCTAATAATTTCAAAGAGGCTTGTAGCATAATATATGTATAGATTCTCATCTATATCTATCTATATATATATGAGATGTCAATACTCTAAATTAATAGAAAGTTCCAATATTCTAAAATAATTATTACTATAACAACAGTGATATCAATAGTAATAGTAGCAGCTAAAATTCTGAAGAGTTTATTTCAGGCATTATTTGATATGTATTTCTTAGATTATCTCATTTAATCTCATAGCTATTATACAGAAATAGGTATTATTTCCCCAATTATACAGTTGAGGAAACTGAGTTCAAAAAGACTTTGTACTTTTTCAAAATCCTACAGTTAGGAACTGATGTCATCATCAGCAATTAAACCCAGAACATTCTGCCTCCAAAGCTTTGTTTCATGATAACTGCACAAAATTACATATGACAATATATCAAAAAATTTTTTCTAAAGCAGTTAAGCATCTCAAATATCAATATGTTTATAAATGATTATAAACATATACACATTTATATAATATGGACATTCACTTTTTAAATTTTCACTCAAATGTTTGAACATTATTTAGATCATCACTTTCCAAAAATATGCTCTTTTGAATAAGCATTATTCTTGAGATTGGGTTAGACAAGTTTAAAAAGTGTTATCTTACTATATGATTCACTTCTCAGACCACAATGTGCATTTTGATTCTCCAAGGAGAGGAATAATCTAAAAATTGTTTACTAATTTTTAGTGCCTGCATACCATGTTTCAGGCATAGAAATTACTTCATTAAATTCTAACAGGCTTAGGGGGTCAGTTTAATTATTAACTTCCTTTAACAGTTGGGGAAGCTGAGGCTTAGATATTTGAAATAAATGCTCCAAGGTACCAAAGCTAGATTAAAACTACTCTGTCTATCCACAGACCCTACCTGATCGCACTACTGGAGTATATTATATCACAGTCTTCACTGCTTGAGAATCGATTTATTTTTTTTTTCTTCTCTAGAAAACATTTCGAATAACTGTAAAAGCGTTAAAATATAAACTTGCAGCTCCTTACACACTGTGTGTAATTGTTATTATATCATTATATACCCCAAACTGGCTTGCGAGCTCCTTGGAGATAAGATCCATCTATCTGTATCCTTATTGCTTAGAAGAGCACCTTATACATAATATATATACAGTAAATATTTGTTGGATGAATTAATATTGTCTGTAGTCTCGCCTTACCCTTCTTGGATAGCCAAATCTACACCGATAATGTTATTTCTGAGTCAATTCCAAGTGTTGAAAATGATAGCAGATAAAAGAAAAAGTAAATCACAGTTCTTGAATATCCAGAGTGATGAAGAAATTGCTGCAGCCTTACTCCTCCCTCCATCATCATAAACCCACAGCTTTAGGAAGATAACAGCTCCCCTCTCACTCTGTTGTAGCCCTGCTTCTCCCCCTCAGCAGAGACCCACAGCTTCAGGAGAGACAATAACTCCTCTGTTCCTCTCCTCCCCTTCAACTAGAGTCTCTGCTTCAGGAAGATAAGCTAAACTCGCACTTCTGCTTTTGTAAACCCTGCCTGCCCGCTTGCTTCAGGAATTTGCCTGGCTGCCCAGCAACTCACTAGCCGATGAACAAAAAGCATGCAAGTTCCTATATACTCCCATAAATGCCAAAGGTTAGGGCTCAGACTTTGGGGACTGGATTCTCCTCTGAGCCCACAAGTAATAAAACTTTGGTCCTCTGCCTCTCCGAGTGCTGCTTGGGTTTCTCATCATCTGAGTCTCACTTGCCGCAACATTTGGTTCCCTGACCAGGAAACCTAACCGTACAGGCCCATTGTGCCTCTGGCTTGGGACTGGCGGGTGTCAGTGGCAGCGATCTCCGAGCAAACGAAGTAGGTGCCACCCATCTCTTGAAGTGGTCCCCGCAGGTCGCGTCCCCACACCATGGCCTGACTCAGTGGGGAGGTGGACTGAACAGTGCCAGAAGACTCTGGAAAGGTAAGGCCCTGGGTGCCAAGTCCTCAGTCAGGCCCGTCTCCGGACAGAAGAGGAGACTGATCACCTCCTCCCAAGATCTCGAGTATCGAGATCTCAGGATAGGGCAGACCCTACGGGAGGGACTGCATAACCTCTGAGCTATTGTGTGTGAATGAGGACGGCAGAGGCTTGCCTCTGTTATTCCAGTCTGTGACTCCGCAGCCTGTGTTACGGAGCCCGAGTGGGCCTTAACCTGTTTTCCGTGGCTACATCATATGGCATAATGGCCAACCCGAACTCTACCCAGGCACCTTATCTAAGACAAACCAAAGTTCACGTGAGAAAAGTGGATAGGTGGGCATCTGAGTGGCCTCAAAAGAGGCAACCCCTTCCTTTGTCTGTCTTGTATCATCGACTCAGGATATGGCCTCATCACAGTCAAAACCTACTATC
>JAQZBX010042905.1:0-21858 GCA_029593785.1 Cabassous unicinctus | reverse complement strand
GCACAGGACTGGAGGACAAGACTCCAGTCCTGGATGGTGGGGACAGGGGCTGGAAATACAAGAGCAGTGCAGGGAAGTCTTTGTAAAGAGTAATGTAGGAGAGTAGTGGTTAGGTTACTACAATAGCCCTTTGCTACCGGGGAACAAGAGGGGAACCCACATATGGGAACTGGTGTGTAACTGAGAACTTGGTTTCAAGGACAGAATCAAAAGTTCTGATTTTGCGGTAATAATAAGATCAGAGGGAGACTGGCAATCAGGGTGACTTACGGCTAAACAAGCATTGAAACTGGAGCCCTTAAAAACATGAGTGACTAAGATGAAAAGTGGTCTCAGAGCTTCTAGAAGGAAGGTGGCAGCTAAGCGGCCTTAGCTCTGAGATGGAGGCACTTCATGAAAGCTAGAAACCAGACAAGGCCTGACACTTAAGAGCTGGGTTTTGTCTCCACCGCCCCCCACCCACCTACAGACTCTTCTGCTCCCAACAGCTCGGCTTTCCTCACAGCAGATGGAACAAAGCTGTTCTTCTCCAGTGCTGCCATCCGGTGGGTAGCAACAAAAACTGGGAGACACGAGCCCTCTTTCCCTGCCATCTCCCCATTTGTCTTCTGAAGGAATTATTTACAAGCTGTTCTTTCACTTCTTTCCCAAAATTAATTAACTGCACATCAAACAACTGCTCATGTGTACATATGTCCTTTTTTAACTCCTGCATCTGTCCCTTTCCCCTTGCTTTCTCCTGCTCTTTTCTTCATGCAAAAGCAAAACAAACAAACAAAAAACTGAACTCACTCATAAGATGAGAGGTAGTGAGATATCTGTATTAAGGAAAGAAAATGTATTGGGTTTGAAGCTAAGCACGATTTTAAAACACAATACTGTCAGTCTCCATAGCACACATTCGTAGGTGTGCAGGCGTTCTCTGATGAATGCAAAGGTCTCCGTCTTTTTCTTCATCTTCTTCTAATTAAGCCTTTCTTTCCTCAATAACCAGCATTTGGGCAAGGAAAATGGTGGTTTTACCAAATGTGTTATTTTGTTTCATTTAAATTATGATTTTGCAATAGCGTTTACTTCTGGTTGCAAATATATATTTTAGGCAATGGATTAAATAGATTTGGGTTTTGGGTTGTTGAGAGTATTACATTGTTTCTACAGGAAAGTGCTTTACTTGTTCCAAATGAACCAGTCCTTACATAGGGGCTGCCTATGTGATCACTTCCTTAGTTTAAGGTTGAAACAAGGTCTACCAGGAGAGATGGATCAGCAGATGCTCGCTGACACAGCTTTTTCACATGATGAAGAAGTCAGGGAATTCACTGATTGAGCTTCTTTTTCTGGAAATACTGCCATGAACCTTGTACCAGACAAAAGGACACAAGAATAAAGAAGGCAAATCTATTGTGAGAGCCAGTTACCCTTTTAGCAACTACTTCACACCCCTGAGTGGGGCAGTCTACAAAACTAAAGACAGGGACCCTTAGGCACTTGCCATTTCCAAGTGAGACTTCCAGTATGAAGCCAGGTCTGATTAGCCAACAGAGACCAAACAGTTACCATGAGGCTCCATTGGAGTGGACACAAGTTATAAAACCAGAATATCTGCAGGCACGGGGTCAGCTCACCAGCTTGGGCTTCAGGTTATTGAACCTACAAGATATGCCCTCTGCAGGATCAGCACTTCCGGGTGCCTCTCTGTGTTTTCCCTCTCTCTCTGTCTCTCTCTGTCTCTCTCTGTCTCTGTCTCTCTCTCTCTCTCTCTCTCTCACACACACACACACACATACACACACTCACACGGACAATCTCACTTAAACCCTCCCTTATCTGGGGACAAATTGTGGCCCATGTTGTCCCACAGGCTGGGAAAGCTTCAAGACCCCTCAGGGGTACTTTGCTCTTCTATTGTAGAGTCACCCACAGAAAGCCCAGGGAAACTAATGGATTTAATTTGAGCTGACACCCCAGGAAGTGTTTTCTCCTCAGTGGGACTCAAGAGCACAAACTGCTCTCACCCTGTAGTGGAAGAATTGGGCTGTGTAATGGTGACCGCGTTGACGGCAGGCCAAATTGCAGGTGAATCCTACATTCCTGTGATTTTAAAAAAAGGAACTGTTGAAGCTAGTAGGGTTCTTTTCTTGCATTTTCCTATCTCGTCCCTTTTCTCTATCCTCCTTTCAGTATTTCCCATTCCTCACTCTATGCCTGGCTTCCTCTCGGCTAGTGGCAGTTCTGAATGTCTGCAATAGAATGGCATGGGGTCCTAGGAGGGTGGTCTTCACCTGCTTTCTTCGTACAGCATTTCTCATGTGATTGAGAAGACAGGAATTGTCCCTGTCCACGACTGGGAGTCGCTGATGGGCCCTGGGGGTGCCCCACGGCACGTCCTGCTCTGCTCCTCCGCTCTGTCCCTGCCTCTCCCGACCTCTTCGGTCCTTCCCACCCAGGCTGCTCTCCTCCGCTTCTCCCCGCAGCTCTCTGGTCCGGCAGGGTGACTCTCTGGCTGCTCCATCAGCTGGACAAAGCATTTGTCAGCTCTAATGGATGTAAAACTCCCATCCTGACATGCTTTATGCATCCCCAAGGGGCTTTGATCTCCTTGTCTGCGTACATAAATGAGAGGATTACCGAGACATCCAGAACACGGCACCAAAAAGTGTCTTTCACCGAGGTGCTTTTGCCTCCAGAAGATAAGAGTAACAAGCTGCAATCCCCAGGACCATTAAAGCCTAAGCCCGGGCGGAATGGTTTAGGGAGACTGGCCTAGAAGGAGCTCGTGGCGTTATTCCCCCGTATTGTTTATATCTGGGTGATGTGGATAAAGGAGCCGGTCACTTCTGGCACCGCCTTGCCTTGCTGAAGATTACAGGCAACTGTGGCTGACATTTGCCAAGTTTTCTTTGACTGGCGCTGTGGTGGTGTATGGTTACTGTCAGGGGTTTTTGGAGGTGGGGGCTGGAGCAGGGCACTGGGGGTGGAGACTGGTACTTTTAGGACACTTGGCGTCCTCAGTGGGATTTAGGCCAGCTCACCAGACTGCTGAGAAGCTGCAGTGTCACTCCCGCCTTGCTCCATCTCCTGAGGGAGAAAGGAAGGACAAGCGGGAAACCGGGGAATATTGGACCGTTGTCTGTCCAGTGGATGCTGGAGGCCAGTGCTTGGAGATAGGCGTTCTTTGAATGCACACCCAAAGCTTCAAAATGGCGGCCTACATAGGCAGCCGGCACGGAGGTGGGGTGGGGAGCGGCCAGCAGCGAGCCGGAGGGGCCTCATAAGTTGTTCAGCCAAGCAAACAACTTGTTCTCTGACCTTCATTTGTTGAATAAGACCCACTCTATGATATGTTTAGCATATGCCTACGCGTACCAGGTCTTATGTTAGGGACAGGTGATTCGATGACAAATGTAAGATATCTCATCCCTGAATGAGCTCTAGACCTTGTTCCAATTTCCTCTTAGTAAAATAGCTATTATAAGCTCTCTTGGTTGGAAGAGATCCTTAAAGTCCATCTAACCCAGTCCCATCCAATGTGTGAGTACCTTCTACAACATCACTGAGAAATAATCACCTGGCCCAAGCTTGACTGCTTCTGGTCACAGGCACCTCACTACCATAAATCTTTGACACTTTTGATTATTGTAAAGTTCTTCCTGTGTTGAACCAAATTTTTGCCTTTCTGTAGTACCTCTTCGTTGGTCTTACTCCTGACATCTGGGGCCAATCAGAATAAATGTAACCCCACCTCCACAGATCTCGTGTGGATAGTCTCCATATCTGCCAGGTGGCAAAGAAAATGAGATGATGTCTAAGCTACATCCCGCACCCTACACTAGGTCCCGGCTGACCCACACAGAGCCTTTGCGTGAGCTGGAAAAAAGACTTTCCCGAGACTTTTTACTGCCCCCTGCTGGAGCAGGGTCGCCCTGCCCTAGCACAGTGCCTGGCCAGCGCAGCACCCTGCGGGGACCCCTGGTCTCTCAGCTCCCTGCCTTGGGAGCCTTTATCTCCTTCTCTCCACCGTGGGACTTGAGCTTTCCAGCTCAGGAGCCTCAACAGGGAATCAGTGATGGACGGTCAAATGCCAAAGTGATTTTTTAAAAAGCAAATAAAAAATGTCCTAAGAATCTAAGACCATCTTCTCCAAAATTTGCAGTGTCTCACATTCCCAGATGTGTTTAGCCTCCTGTCCTGCCTCCCTGCCTTTCCTGCCTCCTGCTTTTTGTGGGTTTTCCTGCTTTGGTTCCTCATTTCCAGACCCCTGACTCCTGCTGCCTTGCCAGGAGTGGGTGGAGAAGGTCTAAAGTAATAGAATGGGCGTGTGAGAGGGATACTCACTAAAGAATAAACCAATGTTTTCAAAAATTTTTATATTTTTTGTTTTTGGCTCTATTTATAAGTTACTCCGTTAACACACGGTAACTACAACAGTAGATCTGTGGTCCGTGGCTGCCCTCCCCCTTATTTTTGTTCATCCCACAGTCTTGTGGGATTTGGGATAATGTCCACTCTGAGTGCTTCAGGCTGGGAGGGGCGCAGATATTATGGGGCAGATGAAAGGAATTGCTGTGCTCACAGTTGAAGACACTCCTTCGCTCGGGACTGGGCTGCTCCGTCTTTACTGTTTTGTCGGCTGTGCAGCGCACGCCTGAAGAACTGGAGAGCAGGAGCTGGCCACATGCCTGCTGGGGCTCAGGGCTCCACCGGCACAGGAGCAACCCAAAAATTAAGGCTCTGAGAGCCACACTTAGCAGGCACTTTGAAAACTATAGGTTCAAATAAAAGGAGAGAAGGATCGTGATTAGGGGGCTTATAAACGAGTATAACTATGTTATGTTGGGAAAACAGATTTTCATAGACTCCAGATAGGGCCACCAAGGGGGTGCTGACTGCATGAGGCCGTGTGGCGTGGCCCCCGGGTCTGGGCATCCCTAGAGCCCTCGGGGCACTCTCGTCTTGAGTCTTTGCTTACGGTAGCAGTTGGTGAGATCTGCCTGAGACCCGCACAAGCGTGACCTCCTGAGTGACCTCCAACTCACTTTGAAATCTCTTAGCCATAAAAGTCTTTTTTATTTAAGATTTCTCCCTTTTAGTCAAAGCCTTTTTCCAAATGCATCGCTGATTAACGCTTAGTAATAATCCCTCAGAATAGGCCAGCTTTGTAATGCTGCCACCCTGAGCCGCCCAGCTGAGTCCTCGGGAGCCAGTCGCAAGCCATTCTCACTGCCTTAGGCTCTGAGAACCGAGCTGGGCCATAGCAGCCGAGGAGACCCAACCCCTGCCCTCCCAGGCCTCCAAGCCAGTAGAGTGCCTGACTTGGACTTGACTCGGACTTTTCCTTCTTGGGAGAAAAGAGCCATTCTACTGCTCTGATTCACTCCATTTTCTCCAGCAAATGGCTTTCAGTGCCAGGAACACGGCATGCAGGTCCCAGTGGCACTGGCTTTGGGCCGCCTGCAGATCTTCACTCGTGAGCCTGTTTGTCGCTGGGGAATGCTGGGGGGAGGGGAGCGGCTGACAGGGCATCTTCCCAGGGCAAGCTCCCAGATGCCTTCTGCCCTTCATTCCTGGATGTTTTCAGCAGCTACGCAGGTTCACAAACGGTGAGATGTGAGCTGGGCCTTACAAGATGGGTAGGCTTGGAGACTGGAGGTTGGCAGGGACAGCATTCCAAAAAACGGGAGCAGAGAGAACAAAGGCCTAGTGTCCTTGCTGAGGACCCGAAGTAGACTTGGAATTTCTCTAAGCCTCAGTCTCCTCATCACAAAATGTGGTCATAATAACCCTTCCCAGCCTGTCCCATCAAAGGGCGACGAGCAAATGAAGGCCCGAGCGTGAGAGTGCTTTGTAAGCCGCAGGGCCCTGAGACAGTGACCATGATGCCGTCACTGCTAGGAGTACAGAAAGGACTCGGGCTGTGGAGTCAACCAGACTTGGATTCAAATCCCAACTTCCCCACACGGGTTGTTTGGTCTTGAACAAGTAAATCAACCTCTCAGTTTTGGTTAATCTCATTTGTTGAATGGGGTCAACGTCACTGCCCTTGAAAAATGTATCAGCCAGGGTCCAAAAAGGAAAAAGAAACCCACCCTATTTAAAACAGTGGGGAGCAGGTGTAGCTCAGCAGGTGAGCACCGCCTTCGCTTATATGAGGTCCTGGGTTCAGTCCCCAGTACCTCCTTAAATAAAAAAAAGTGGGATTTTAAACTGAGCAATTGGTTACACTGGTGATGGAATTACTGAGCAGCTAAGCAAAGGGCAGTGAGCCAACCCAGAGCCTAGCAATAGCAGAAGCTATCACCTTGGGACTGGAGGGTCAAGGGAAGAGGCCGTGTCGCTGAAGTCCAGGAGCCAGAAGGGCCCAGAATAAGCTGGAGCCAGGGTGGGCCTGCCCAGGGTTTGCAGAGGAGTGGATGTGAGGGCACAGACACCCAGTCCACTCTTTTCTATTCAGCATCCCTTCTCACCCTTGTAGCAGTATTTAACTACCAAAAGCTTCCATTCTGCCCAACATGCAACAATTTTCCATAGTAGCCCACACCCGACCGGAAGCCAGAGGGCCCAGAAGCCCCGAAACATCCCTGCAGGCCAGGCTCTGGGTCAGGGACGGGTAGGGAAGAGAGGAGCATGGACCTGGAGGGGCAACCGGAAGGTACCTTGCAAGTCGTGCTGGAGGGGACACAGTGCTCCTGGGCGTAGAGTGGGGGCTGGGGCTCACACGAGTCTGGTCCAGCCTGGATTGAGCCAGGCTTGCCTGGCCCAGGCCCTGGGCTGGGCTGGGCTGGGGCTGAAGAACTTGCAGTTGGTTCTTCGGCTTGGTCAGGGCCTGCTGCTCCTGCCTGCCGAAGGGGCCCCACCTCGGTCCTTGCCGAAGTCCAACTGCCATTAAGTCCCAGCCTGGATGACCCACCCTATGAGTCACTTCACCCTCAGCCTCGGCCGGGGCCCCCTCCCTGGCACCCTCACCCAAGGACTCCTGACCAACTATCACCTCCCCACCTCTGGGTCCCTCCACACCGCACAGTGCTGACTCCAGGTGTCTGTCCACCTAACCTGTCCCCACGTCCGATGTTTCCCTGATGGGGCTTCCCGGTGGCTCATGGGCTCACTCTCTAAGACGGTGCCTCCATGGCGCTGCGTGGGAGGACGGCGACGCTCTGGGGCTTCCTCGGTCCCCTCAATCTATCTGCCTTCCTCCTCCAGGATGTTGCCCCTCGAGAGGCGGCAGGCACACCGTCTCAGCCCGATTCCCTCTCTCCCTCTCTTCTTCTGTCCTCTGGGAGCCTGAAAGGAGAGAGCATTTCCCTTCCTCTCTGACCAGGACGCCTCCCCGGGTCACACCTTCATCCTCGCTGAGATGGCGCCTGCCTCCCCCTTCCGGGGGCCATGAAGGTGGATGGAAGCCAGCTGAGCAAGAAGGGAACGAAAAGCAGGAGGTAACTCAGAATGCCAGGCCAGCACACACACCAGGATCTACCTGGGAGCTCCTCTGTGGGTTGAAAGGCTCTGGTTGTCCATCCTGTGGATGTAGAATTAGGAGACTTGGACTTGAGTCCCAGCTGCAGTGCTGGTGGCCTTGGCCACGTCATGTAGCTTCACTGATCTGCAGTCGCCTCACCTGTATAACACAGGAAATGTATACCTGCCCTGCCTCTTCCCCAGACTATTCCAGAGGCTCAGATGGGATGATACACGGGGCGTCGCTGTCTATAAATTAGCTGTAAATACAGGGGTTCTTATGGGCACTCTGACAGTGTTTATGTTATTGTTTCTGAAGGAAAGCTCCGAGTCCCAGACCACCGGCTCTGAAACAATCTTCTCTCTGTTGGTTGACGGACAGACCATCCTCAAGAGAGGCGTGAATTAGGGGGGTCCTTCAGATTCCATGGATTCTTTAAAATACGTCTATTTCAGTCACTGAGGCGCTGTTTTAAATTTCTGAAATGCCGGAGAAGGAAAAGCAGCCTCCGAGCACGCGTCGCTGCCTCCCACCCCGTCTCCTTGAACCTGTCCTCCCGCGCCGGCCTCTCCCGTCAGGGCCGCCTCTGCGCTGCGCGCTGCGCGGGCTTGGACGGCCGCCAGCCCGGGATAACAGCGCAGCTCTCTTTCAAGCATTCGGGCCAATTAAAAAGACAAATTACTGCCAGCTTATCTGGCCCTCCTCCTCTCCCCTCTTTCCCTTTCCACCCCCACACTCTGGACCCTCCCCTCCAGGGAAGTGGGGCTGGGGACTGCGGGCGGGTGGAGTTTCCCTTCTGGAACACCAGGCTCCCCTCACCTTCCCCTCCCGCACACCCCCCAACTGCCTCTGGGGCCTTTCAAGGTCCGTGATGGATGGAGCTTCCTCAGCCTCCTCTTAGAGCTTCTGAGTGCTCCTGAGGCCTGGGGCTGGCAGGGGGCAGGGGAGCGCGGGAGGAGAGGCGCAGAGGCCCCGGGCTGGAAGGCTGGGGGCATGGGGAGGTGGGCGCTGAAGAGAGCCTCTGAGCTTATTTTTAAGCTCTGGCCTTGGGGCCGCCAGCTTGAACGGAAGGTTCCGTTGGCCCAGGGGCATTTAATTCACAGACCCTAATGAATTAAATTCGCTGGAGTCAATGAATTAATTTAGGGGGAGCCAGCTCCTTTAGGGAGACTTAGGACATTCGGGGAAATTTAGGGGAGTCGGCCCCATACCTGAAGGAGGGCCAGTCTCCCAGGAGGCTGCTGGCATGGAAGGAGCAACGGCTTCCAAGGAGAAGAGACCTGATCTGATCTGCCTCCGTGCCAGCCGGCGCTGGCTCGCAGGACAGTTGGGAGCCCCCCGAGTGTGTGCTCACGCTTGTGACGTGGCTCTCGCACGGCAAGCTCAGGGTTCCCTTCTCCACCGTGGCGACCTCTAGATGTTTAGCCTAAGTGCTCGAGGGCCCGGACCCTCCCCTCAAATCCTAGCGTAGCTAAGGGTCTGCCACCCTTAGAAAGTCTGCCCTAAACGCACTCCCTGATGAGCTCCTCCCAGCTTCAGAGCCCAGTCCCGTCGTCACCTCTCTGGCTGTTGCCTTCTCCACGGTCTCCCCGCAGCTTGGGCACACTCGCATCCTTATTCTGTGCTGTCGTCGTTCCATTCGGTTCCTGAGTGTTGACTGCGCGCCTGCCACGTGCCCAAGAACGAAAGCCCTGCCCTTCTGCGGCTTTTATTCGAGTTGAGCAAGCCCACAATTTTCTAAAAAAAAAATAAGCAGCTTGCCTGCCCTCCTTGCCTAGATAGCAAGTTCCTTGCCTTTCTCTTCCTTGTCTTCTAAGGAAATGCATCGCGCCTGGCAGAGCAGAAGTGCAGCAGATGTTAGCTCTCCTTCCCTCCAGGTCCAGCTTCGCGGCCAACAATCCGCTCCCCTGGGACGATGACTGAAGGCAGTTCACAGGCCCTGGTGCTGGTCAAGGTCTGTTGCAACTTGGGTCTGGACAGCCCTGATCTCCCCGTTTCATGGACACATCGTAGACTCAACAGCCATCCCTGATACGGGTAAAGTTCCCCCAGCCCCTCGCTGCTGAGGAGGAGAAAAGCACATCAAAGAGAGTTTTGACCTGCTTCCCACCATCAGGCTGGGACCCTAGGTCACACAGCAAGGGCTCAGCCCCTGCAGGGCTGTGCAGGCAGGCGGGAAGGGAGGCCAGCTGTCGATCAGGAGCTGCCTGGGGATGCTTCCCAGAGGACCCCAGAGGGAGGAGCCAGGCAGGAGCTGATTTCCTTCCTGCTCCTGGCTGCAGCCAGCTTTTTGGAGAAGAGCATTTTGGGTAATGTTCAGCTCAGCCAAGACACGGAGTCTTTGGGTTCCTAGAATGCTGGAGCCGAAAAGGAATTCAGAGATCAGCCACATCAATAGAGAAGGCCAGTCAGAGTGGGGCAGGGTCAAACTCCAGACTAACAGGACCTTAGAGATCATCTCCGATAGGGATGGAAGACTCATGAATCTGGAGCTCCTGCTCCACCTCTAGCACATACCACTACTCAGTGGCTCTCTCCAGCCTGAGCCTAGACAAGACCCCCCAGACCTTTCAACATGGGGCTCCAGCACCAGCTACGAGCTGGCACACGATGCTAACAATGATGATGGTGTTAACAATCCCTAATACTGCGCTCTAGTTACGTGTCGCGTGACTGTGCTGAGTCTACATGCACCGCCTCATTTGATTCTCACAGCGCTGGGAGGCAACTACTTTTATTATAGCCATTTTGTTCACAAGGAAAAGGAGATTTAGAGTGGTGAAGTAACTTGCCCAAAGTCAGACAGATTCTAATGCATGCTTGAGGCCCAAGAGCTGCTGCCAGAAAGTCCCTGGATCATTGAGTTGATGAGGGTACCGGGAGTAAAAAATGGAATTACCCAGTCCCCAAACCAGTATGTATACTCATACGCCTATTCCCCGTCCTTCCAGCCACTATTCATCTCAACCAGCTGGAAGGTAATCACTGAGGCCAGGGACATGGTCCCAAACCTCCTGGGTCCCAGGTGTCCGCTGCCACATAGCATGTTGGAGGAAAAAGTGCCCTAGATCTGAAGTCAGAAGAGTTGATTGAAGTCAACTCTGCCACCAACTGGTTCAAATCTTGAACCATCATGTAACCTCTGGACATCAGTTTCACCTGAGAAGTGAAAAGCAGCAGCCCCTCCTCTCGGGCTGTTGTGGAGACCACACACAGGCCCAGAGCACAGCCTGGGAAGCCAGAGGATTTGCTTCCCGATTCAAACTCCACCACTCCACCACTTACTAGCCAAGCAACCTTGGGCAAGTCATTTGCTGAGCCTCAGTTTCCTCACCTGCAAGATGAGATGATAAGTGACTGAACCTTTCTCATCCCATTACTGTGTAGATCAAATGTCTGTGACCATCCTCTGTGGACTGAAAAACCCTACGCAGATGGTGATTGCCACATGCTCGATAAATAGCCGCCGCCTGACAAAACAAACCTTTATTCCCAAAGCCGAGGTGGTGGTGGCCTCAGACCAACCACTACAAAATGTTTCCAGCTGCCCCTGGTTCTGCAAGCGTCCTTGTGCCTTCACAGGGTTTAGGTGCTTGGGATCAGGGAACAGGCTCATGGATCCTTGCCCCGTGTGGGATATTTCTCAGGCTGTCCCCTTGAATGCACAACAACCAGCTAGAACCTTCTGGCTCCCCCTGAGCAGCTGCGGCTGCTGCCTGAGAAGTCTCTGTGCCCTTGAGAGGGCAGCCTGCAGTGCAAGTTTAGTCTGAAATTCCACTCCGAGGCCCCCCTCTGCTCCAGAGCCTGCGTGGCCTTGAAGATGTTGCATGCTGTGTGGGCTGGACCAGGCAAAAGTAATGTGGGAGAGAAATAGGAGCCAGAGATGGAGACCGTGAGCTCGGCGACTGCCAGGTCAAGGCCGGAAAGCACAAGCGCAAGTCCGAGGGTTCACCTCCCTCACACTGGCGACTGTCAGTGTGAGGCTGCTGGTCAATAAACACGAGCCTGAGACCTCAGACGGCGTTCCCTTACCCCAGGATAGCGGAGCCTCCCTAGTGACTGGCCCAGAAGGGTCGTCTTCCACCTGCGGCTTGGAGAGCATGGACGCTTGGGGCCCGCTCCAGCCCTCCCCAGCACCGCAGCCCACCCAGCCGCATGGCGTGATCTCCTCGGGCTTCGAGCTAGCCTAGAACGTGTTGCTCAGCTCGGAAGACGGAAAGCCCCAGCCGCTGCTCCGCTGTCTGCCAGGCACCCGGCTGCCCAGCGAGGGTGCAAAGACGAAAAAGACAGCGATCCCCGCCCTTACGGAGCTCACCCTCCAAAACAGACTCCGATAAGTTCAAGGAGAGAATCCCTTTACACGGGGTGCAGAAGGAGCAAGAGGGTGGGGTGATGAATGACAGGGGAATTCAGGGAAGACTTCTCAGAGGAAGTGAAATCTGAGCGAATGGTAAAAGAGTGGAAAAGGCTGGGCAGGTTAGCAGGCAGATAAGGCGAAGCTGGGGCTTAGCAAGGGAAACTGCAAAGAAGCCACAGAGGCTCCAAGAGTCTTGGCAAGGTGTGGAAACTACCATCTTAGGAGCAAATAACGTACAGACCGGAGGGCGTGGTGGGAAACCAGGCAACTTCTCTGACCTTGGTTTCTCCGTCTGTAAAATGGGGATAAATAGTATCTCATGCAGTGGATACTAGGATCAACTGAGACAATGGGGGGAAAACATTTTATGGCAAAACACTCACAAATGTTACTTCAGATCAGAGCATCATAAACCTGCCAAATTTTGAATTCTACTCACCCCCCTGCCCAAAACCGTCATGGGCGCCAGTTAAATCAGGCCACATCTGATCTTTTAAAATAAATGTTTTATTTTGCAATAGGTTTAGATGTACAGAAAAGTTACAAAGATGGAACATAGAGTTCCCATATACCCTCATCCAATTTCCCATAGTATTAATATGTTACACTAGTATGGGACATTTGTCATAGTTAATAAACCAGTATCGATACATTAAAATTAACTGAAGTCCTTACTTTATTCATATTTCCTTAATTTTCCCCTGATGCCTTTTGTGTCCCGGGACACCGCATTACATCTACTCATCATAACTCCTTCAGGCTCATTTTGGCTGTGACAGTTCTGACCAGACTTTTTTTATTCTGAAGATGCGGCATTTGCTAAGAAAAATACTAATGTACAGAAGTGGGGGCTGGAGAAAGAGTTGGAGGGTGGCCTAACTTTTCTGAGAAAAATGCGATATAGTCAGTATTATACATTTGGCTTGTCAACACCTCGCACCCTGGTTACAATGAGACTTACCTGTTCCCTGAAGGAGCCCGAAAAGCCTGTGCTTGTCTTCTCAGGTCATTTTACCCTTTGCCCTAAAAGGTAATAACGGGTTTTCATATGTGTGAAAATTCATATAAGTGTATATATATATGAATACACACACACACAATTTTAGACTTCAGCCCCATGCGATAGCCAGAATCCTTTTCCCTTCCCTTCTCTGGAGTCGGGTACCCTAACTGCTTTGGGGCATCTGAGCCTTCACGCCCACCGTCTCCAGTGGCCACCCTTTCTGAGACCTCGATGACTGTCGGGGTGGGCAAAGGGCAACACGTGTTCAAGGGCTCCCATTCGCTCTGAAGACGCCTGTTGTAGCTCAAGGGCTCATACCCCACACCCACAGGGGCGCATGAGAGGCTCCCACTCAGGGCTGACTGGGTGGCCTTGGCGGTGGGGAGGGCCTGTGACTGGCTGTTCCTCCCAAGCAGGGTGGAGGAAGGTCACAGCAGGCCCTGCTCGCAGGCTGCTAACAAGATCGGCTCCCCGGGTTGCCTGTGAAAGTCTTGATGAAGGACGAGCATCTGACTGCCATGCCGGGACAGCACTCTTTGTTTGGAAGCTGAGGTCCAAGGAACACGGGGTTCTAGGACTCTGTCCATTCACAGGTTTCCCGTCAAGGCTCTGTCAGGATGACAAGGAACCAAAGAGAGCTCGCCGTAGACCCAACATTTATGAGCCTGAGTCTGAGGAACAGGAGATGTGTCCCCCACCTCCCATCACAGTACAAGGCCACAAGTAATCATAATGTCACACTTTTATCTGAGTTTATTTTTTTCTCATGTTTTAAAATTATTTTTAAAAGGTTTTTATAAATTTTTTTTTTAATTTTTAAAGAAGCTTTAGATTACATAAATGTTACATAACAAATATAAGGGATTCCCATATGCTTCTCCCCCTCCCCCACCTTCCTACATTAACAACATCTTTCATTAGTGTTGTACATTTGTTACAATTGATGAACCCATATTGAAGCATTGCTACTAACCATGGACTACAGTTTTCATTATAGTTTACACTTTGTCCTGCACAATTTTGTAAGTTATGACAAAATATCCAATGGCCTGTATCCATCACTGCAATTCATGCAGGACAAATCCAATGTCCCAAAAATGCCCCCATATTACACTTATTCTTCCCTCTCCCATCCCTCAGAACCTCTGGTGGCCACTGCCTTTACATCAGTGATAAGAGTCCTTCCATTGCTAGAACATATAAAAGTGTATGATCCAAAATGTGAACCATAATATAAACTATTGACCATAGTTAGTAGCAATGCTTCAATATTTGTACATCATTGTAAATATCCATATGTAAAATGTTATTAATAGAGGGGGGAAAGGGGGAGGGCGTTGGGTATATGGGAATCACCTGTATTCTCTATGTGACTTTTCTGTAACCTAAAGCTTCTCTGAAGATACAATGAAAAAAATAAGACACTGGGAGAATATATGGAAGAAAATGTCACTGTACATACAAGACAACAGATCTTACAGTGATGAGAGACACAATGTCTGAAAAAAATTTTATTATTTCAAATTATTTTAATTTTTTTGTATTTTAGTGGTTATTTTTTAAACTATTATTTCATTTTCTTATTAATTTTATTCACTTATTTTGTTGGCTTCATTTTTGGAGAGGTTTTGGATAACAGAAGGGTCACAGCAGTGGCAGAGGAGGATCACTAGTGTGGGGTTTCAGTGATGTGGGGATGCATGGGAAGGGGTTCACCTAGGGCAGGCCTCTAAGGCACAGGAATATGTTCAAGTGTTCATGGGACATTGTCTCAGTGGGTGGAGATCCACACAATAACTGAAAGAATATTGAATTCCCATCCCGGGGAGTTCTGCCACATTCTCTAATAGGACAGCAAGAATGCCCTGAGTGCAAGAGCAATGTCTAGTGAAGGAAGACAAACCATTATGCCAGGCACTTGACATTGATGATTGTACTTATGAACCTTGTGAAATTGAAACTTGGCCTAGTATTATATATGGCTTAAGAGTTACCTCCTGAAAGCCTCCTTGCTGCTCAAATGTGGCCTCTCTCTAAGCCAAACTCAACATATAAATGCACTACCTTCCCTATGGCTTGGGACATGACTCCCAGGGATGAGCCTCCCTGGCACTGAGGGATTATTACCAAGCACCAACTAGCAATGCATCTGAAAAAAGACCTTGACCGAAAGGAGGAAATGGTAAATACAAATGAGTTTTTATGGCTAGGATATTTCAGTAGGATAGTGAGTTGAGAGGTAATTCTAGAGGTTATGCTTATGCACATCAGGTTCTCACTGTCTGCCACAGTAAACAGTGCCTCAAATAGCGGGGCTCCTGAGGGCTCTAGAGACATCCAGAAATTATAAGCAGCTCAGACAAGTTCAGGAATTTGGCACCCTGTCAGTGAGCCTTACTTTGGAATTTATGTTCCCTAGTGTAAGAGAGTTAGACTCATTTATAGATTCTCTACACATGGCTCTTTTGCCCCTTTTATTTGAACCCATAATTAGCACTATACTTGATAAATATGTCCCAGAGACTTAAATCTTTGGTCCATCCATGTGCCAGTTGAACCCTGAATTTCAACAGAGTTGCAACATGTACTGTCCAGTTCATTGGACTCACCCAGGACAACTAACAAGGAGATGATGATGGACAACACTCATCCCAAGGAACAGAGAGTGTCTGCAACTGCAAGCAAGATAGCTCCATCCATCTGCTCCATGGGATCTCAGCTTCCCCTCAATTAGAAGCAGAGTGGGCATCACCATCTCAAAATCCTCAAGATCGGGGAATGAACAATGGACTAAAGTAGACTTATTATTATTCTACTATAGAGTTATTAAAAAGATTTTTTTAATGCCTCAAGTCATTGTAAAAAAAAAAAATTCAACAATCAGGTGAGGTGAAAAACCCCCCTTGACCATCACTCAATCCCCATCCCTTCCCAAGTTAACTGACGTCATCAGCTTAGTGTATCCTTAGAGACCTTCTTTGATGTATTTATATGCGTATATGGGAATTTAGAAACACAGCATATGCTTTTACATAGGGTTCCTAAACTAAGGATATAGTATGGTTTATATAACTATTTGTTTACAGAAGTTTGGGTTCTTTCCAATTTTTTTTTTCTATTGTAAACAGTGCTACAATTAAAATGTGTCTCTTTTTTGTTTTGTAGACCAGACTGATGAGTATCGATGTCCCCACTGGGGCCAGATGACAGTGTGTTTTTTCCTTCATCCTGGGAACTTTAAGGGTGCAGCCCTTCCTATGCATGTTTGCCTAGTGTAGCTGATACAGGGTGACCAAGACACCCCATGTCCTATTTTCCTCCCCAAGCCATGTCTCCTTCTACAAACACAGCTCATGAATCACTGAAAAGGTTGGTAGTGTTTAAATCAGTTCTCAGCCCTAATTCTTTATTTAAGATTCAGACTGTTTGCCCTAAAGATTACCATAGAGCTTGTAGAGATCATATTGCTTTCCTGCGGCTGCCATAACAAACTTGGTGGCTTAAAACAACAGAAATTTATTCTCTCACAGTTCTGGAGGATAGAAGTCTGAATTCAAGGTGTTGACAGGGCCACAGCCCCTCCCAAAGGCTCTGGGCAGGAGCTCTGCCTCTTCCAGCTTCTGGCGGCTCCAGGCATTTCTTGGTCTCTTGATTTGGCTGCATCACTCCCACTTTTGCCTCCATCTTCACATGATCTTCTCCTCTGTGTCTTCTCCTCTTCTGTCTCTTTTTTAAAATATTTTTTTAAATTTTTTAAAAGATACTTAGATTACATAAATGTTACACAAAAATTACAGGGATTCCCATATGCCCCACCTCCCACACCTCCCACAACATCCCACATAAACATCCTTCATTAGTGTGGCTCATCACCTGCAATGGATATACACATCCTGGGGCTTTGCCACTAAGCATGGACCATAGTTCACACTGTAGACCCCACTCTCTCCCACACAGTTCTGCATGTTATATGCTGATGTAAAATGGCCTATATCTGTCATTGTAATGTCACTCAGGATAATTCCCAAGTCCCAAAAAAACCCCTGTATTACAACTGCTTTTCCCTCTCCCTGCCCCAAAAGCATCCAGTGGCCACTGGCTCCACATCAATGTTGTAATTTCTTCCATTACTTGAATCACAATAACAGAATGCCAGTAAGTCCACTCTAGTCCATAGCTCTCCCCCCAATCCTGAGGAGTCTGGGATGGCAATGTCCGCTCCACCTCCAAGTGAGAGGGGGCTTACCCTTCTGACTCTTAAAAGGTACTTGTCATTGGATTTAGAGTCCACCAGGTGATCAAGGAGGATCTAATTTCAAGATCCTTAACTACACTCCAAAGACCCTTTTCCCAAATAAGGTCATAGTCACAGGTTCCAGGGAACAGGACACGGGCATGTGTTTGGGGGACCACATTCAACCCACTGCAGATCATTAGGTCAGTCTTCCACTGCACAGGTGAGAGTACCCTTCATGCCAGGTAGCTATGAATGCTATGGAGAAAAATAAAGGAGGAAGAAAGAAACAGCGAGGGCCAGGATAGGGGCAGGTTTGCTATTTCAAATAGGGTGGCTAGGGAAGTCCTCTCTGGTAACAGCACGTTTGACCAAAGTACTGTAGAAGGGAGGGAGTGAGCCTTACAAATGTTTGGGGGTGGGGGTGGGGGTTCCAAGCAGAGGGAACAGCAAGTGCAGATTTGGTTGTTGGGGCATCTGTGTACCCTTGACACTTTGTTCTTATTGCTGTAATAATTTACCATATTACTTTTATTTTAACTATATACATTTTGGTCTCCCAGATTAGACTGTGAGTTCCTTGAATTCAGATACTATACCTTTCTTCTTGTAGCATCTCCAGCCCTTAGTATATTTCTCAATGCATGTCCATGTACAGTAAATATTTGATGAGAAAGCAAATGAATGACTGAATTATGAAGTATACATACCTTAAGTGAGTTTCCCAAGGCCACACAGCTAGCCAGGAACAATGCTGAGACTACAGCACCAGAACACTGGTTCTCATGAGAAAGTGAAATGATACATCTCACTGGAAACTCATTTTCTAATTGGTTCAGTTTGCTGTCCTGAGACACATAGAGTAGATGTAACCACAAGATAAGACAGAGCTACAGTCATGGGCTTTATTGAAAAAGAATGCCTTTACCGCTCTAACTTCAAGAAACATATCATAAATGGATGGTCATATACCCATATATATCCCATATACCCAAGAAAGAAGAACAGACAAAATTAATAAATTGGGTGTCTCTTGAAAGTAGACCAGATTCCAAAGAACAACCAACAAAGAAGCCAAGTGGTCTGTGGGAGAAGGTGGGAGACAGAGTGACATGCAGTGTTGGACAGTAGGGTCCTCTGATTATCAGCAGGAACAATGGTAGTTAAGAGTGAGCCTTGAACCAACTTAGAGACTGGAACTCAAGGACAGTGAACAGGATCAAGTAAGCTCAGTTCAGAAGGACCTAGAAACTAAAATGAAAGGGGAAAGCATTCTAAGTCAAGTAGGCAAGGTTTCATGAGGTCCAATGTAAAGAAGGTCAGAAGACCAAGGACACAGGTAAAAGGATGGAGGACAAATTGATTATAGAGAGCACAGGTCAAAGCAATTGCAGGACCTTGGATAGCTCCTCAGAAGGCCTTGCTGAGGGATGCTGGATGACTGGGCTTTTACCCTACAAGTCCCAAGGGTTAACAATTGGACCCACCTCGCAGAGGGAACTCTGAGATTTAAAAGACTCTTACTCTTTGGTTTGCAGTGATAGAGGTGGTACTCCTCTCTGAACACATTTTTCCAAAAGTAATGTTTTTTTTCAGCATTTTTAAGGTGATATGTTGACATGAGTGATGATTGTTAAAGCCACGATGAAACACTCGAAAGAAGTGTTCAGAGGATGGGGCCTTAGGAGTATTCCAGCTCTCCCACCCACCGATGGTGCATACTCATCCCCAGTTTGGGCTGGCATGATGCACCTCCTCCAGCTGTTGGATATGCCTTGGAAGAGTAGTGACCTTCATCTGTCTAGGAATCCCCAGAAATCTGCAGGCCATGCCAGTGCACGTGTGCCTGTAATGTGTCAGAATGAGTACAAACTTTCGAACTACTTAGCATCAGAGCAAATTATTTAGCTTCATTGAACCTCTATTTTGCCACTTGTAAAATGGAGGTAATAACAAGCTACATAAAGTGCCTGGAATGAGTGGAGGTTCCATAAGCATTCACTGTTGTAGTGTTTGAGACCATTCCATGTCCCCCAAGTTTTCCTTAGATCAGACAAGAGGTGCCAGAGTTGGCATTGCCCTCATCAGAAATTTCATCCTTGGTCTATCCCACCAAGGCTGGAGTCCAGGCAAGATCTTGACACATGATAGGGACAGACAGCCAGGAGATGGGAGTAGAATTTAAATCAGCCAAAGGAAGAACTTACATGCTTAAGAATTATGTCATGCACTAATAAAATATCGTTTTTGCAGAGTAACAGCTGCACAGCCTTGGAGAATGGCAGAAAGGGAACTCGATGATGGTACAATCTGGCCAGAATTTCTGGCCCCAGCTTCAAGCCAGAGGACTCCTTTGGCATGGGATTCTTTTGTGACTGAAAATGTAATCCCTTAAATGGAAGAGAAGCCTGGGTGCTAGAATGAGATAGATCTGGATTCAAATTTTGTCTATGGCTCTCACTGACTCTATGGCCTTAGGCAAGTTACATAACCTCACTACGCCTCAGTTTCCTTATCTGCAAAGTATAATACCACCTTCCTTGAAGAGTTATGGTGAATAGTAAATGAGAAAACATATCTACAAGATGTTCCTGGCAGATAGTAATACTCAACAACTGTTAGCTACCTTCTCTTCCTCCCATAGAGGGAATATCAAGATTTTGAGTGGGGAAACCTGGCTTTTAAGTTTTGTTGTAGTTTCCCAAGTGAGCTGGATCAAGTTATCTCACAGAGTTGGAAGAGTCTTAACAACGGCTTTTTTCCAATTCTTTTATTTTCATGAGGAAAATGACACAATGACACCCTAGAGGTGAAGTGGTCCTCTGTTTACTACTCCTTTAGTCACAAGTGACCAAAACTCAACTCAGACCAGGTTAAGGAAAAAGTAAATGTTCGGAAAATCAGGTACCACTGGATCCTGAGACTCACAGGAAGTTACCAGAGCTGGCTTGCTTTCATCATCCCTTAGCTCGAATTCCCTTTTTTGGCCTCATTTTCTCCTACTGCTGGCACACTTTCTCCATACAGGTGGAAAGGGGGTTAATGACAGCTCTAGACATATGATCATCTTAGTAATCCCAGTAAGAATTGTTCTTTTCCAATAACCTATATAAACCCCAGGGAAGGTCATTAAGGGTCCAGTTTGCATGATGTACCAATCCCTTTTTTAGAGGAATGGAGCTCGGTGTTTGGATAAATATGAATGACATAGGTGAAGTTTAACAGCCCCACCAGGTCCTCCTGGTGGTTGCACGAAGTAAGGAAAGCTGGGCAGAATCGCAAACCACATATATCCATTACGTTTACCAAGTTACTCAATTGGTTACTGGCACTGGTAGAGTGAGAACTCAAATGTTCTGACTGCTAAATGAGTACTTTCCAACCCCCTCCATCAGCTCACATTCCTAGGCTATTGGTAGACTTTAATTACCCAGGGTTTGGAATGGACCTGTGCTATTTCAATCCCTTAGGAGATATGGGGGGCCATAGCTCATGTTTGGGGACGAGACAACCAGAATTTGTGAGAAGATCAGTCTGCAGCCACAGGCAAGATTATAATCTGGGGCTTCTTAATACTTGTCCATAAGTACCCCAGTTAACCTGCCCTGCACCCCTATGAAAGGAGCAGGATTGTTTTCAATCTCCTAGCAGTGTTGTCCTCTGCTGCCAACAAGACACTAAGTTATATCTCCTTTCAGGAATTCAGAAGCCTTCCACCCAGGCATTAAGCTGTCAGGGAGTCCTATCTTCCCATGAATCTGGCTATGTCCCTAAATAAAACTTACTAGACAGATATTTTAAATTGATGATTCATGAATCTGGTGTTATCGTCACTGTTTCTAGAAATTCCAGCATGGTCAAGCCAACCCACCATTCCAACTGAAATGGCCAAATGAACCTCAGGACCAGCTGGTTTCAACTTGTGGCCAACCCATGCTGAGCTCTTGGATTTTAGTGTCATAAAACGTTAGAGCTGGAAGGAGCCTTAGCGATTGCCCAGTTTAATTCTTCCATTTTAAAGATGAAGAAATTGAGGAACAGAGAGAGAATCACCCGACTTCAGGGCAGCCGCTTTCAACGTTTGTCAACACATACTGAGCACAGGCTGTGGGCCAAGCGCTGGGCTGGAGCAGGCCCACGGTCATGGCCGGAATGCGGCAGCCACCCACACTTGGCTCTCCCTCCTCCCCGAGCACTGCCTGCATGTCCTGGAGGACACCAGACCTGCAGTCCTTCTGTGTCACATTGGCCAGCAGTGGGTGGCCTCAAGGGAAGCCCAGACAGAGCCCTAGAGACGGGGTGAGGAGTCAGACCCCCGGGTTCCCCGAGGCACCCTTTCCCCTCCCCCAGAACAAACCGCTGGAGCACTCAGGAGACTCCGCTTTGGCCAGCTGTTCCATGTCTATTTGAAGAGCTGAAATTCTAATAAGGATGATTTATGCGTTTCTGAGCGAGGGGAGAGGGAGCCACACTTTCCCCTGACATAGAGCCTGGTCCCGGGGGGTGCCGGGATGAGTAATGCTCTGCCGTGGGGCAAAGGGCTCTTGTCTGAGTCAAGGAGTGATTTAGCTCTTCAGGGAGCCAGAGTTTCCCTCCAATAACTCACCCTCCCTGAGAAAAGGAGTGGCGCCCTGGCCTCAGCGGGGTCTGTGCTCACCCCAAGGCAGGAGGTGCCCTGTGAGCAGTCAACATGCAGTGCAGGTCCACCTGGTCAGCCCCTGTGGCGGGACCAGCAGGCATAGGTCAGCACATAGGTGCAGGTCCACCTGGTCAGCCCCTGTGGTGGGACCAGCAGGCACAGGTAAGGG
>JAQZBX010042904.1:0-21847 GCA_029593785.1 Cabassous unicinctus | reverse complement strand
CCTTATTATATATAGTTGCACTGAAATATATCACCAACACATAGAACAGGGACTAGCAAAGAATGTGTGTCTTAAATATATGTGCTGACTGACTGAGTGAGACTATGAGAGGGAAATCGGGACCAAGTAAAAGAAGTTCTTGTATATGATGATGGGTTTATGTTTCACCCTGAAAGTAATGGGAAGTGAATGACTGTTTTTAAACTGAGTAAAATAGTGTCCCTTGATACAATATTGAATATTGTTCTAAGTATTACAAACACTGGTATCTGGGATAAATCACAGTGAAGAGATTGTTTCAGTGTTGTTTTACTTAATATATATTCATACAGAGTTTATTATGTGCCAGACTTTGTTCTAAAACCTTACAATTGTTACACTAGATTTCAGCTTACCCCTAGAGATTGGCTCTCTTATTATCTGCACTTTGTAAAGAAGAATTTGAAGCTCAGAGAAGCTAACTTGTGCAGGTTATAGATAAAGAAGATTTCTGAGTGAGTGGATAGAATACACAAGATTCAGAGATCCACAGGACCATCTCATACTTTTGCCACTGAGAAACACTGAGGTGCTTCACTACCAGCCTAAGTGGCTGGGGAATTGAATTTTGAAACAGACTGCATGGCACAACAGATGGAAGTGTGCTTAGCACACAGCAGGTGTGCAATGGATATTGTTGAAGGAAAAGTCAATGTATAGTATAACCAATTGTACCAACAGAGGCGAGAACTTTTTCCAGCTTTATATGGTATATGTTACATGCATAAAATCCATATATTTTAAGTGTTCTTATTTGAAATGTAATTATACAGCCATCACCACATCATGTTTAGTGCCCAATACGTTCAAATTTTCTTTGCAATCAATCTCCTCCCAACTGAAGCCATAGTCTGTACCTGATGTTTTCTGCGGCTGTAGTTTTGCTTTTTTCTAGAATTTTATACAAATGGAAATATAAATAATAGTATGTAATATTTTCTGCCTGACTAATGTCAGTTAGTATACTTTTATTTATTTATTTATTTAATATAATTTTCTTATTTTTTTTTATTTGTAAAATGATATATAAATACATATGCATATATGTGCATTTGTTTACATAAATTTTATTTGTTATATATATATATACATTTTATAAAGGTGCCTAGATTACCCAAATATTACTCAGAAACTACAGGGATTCCCATGCTCCCCACCGCCCACACCCCCAAAAACACCCCACACAACCATTCACAAACCACACTTTCTCCCACCCAGTTCTGCATGGTAGTTAGTATACTTTTAAAGATTCATCCTTGTTCTTAATGGTATCCATATTTTATTCCATTTTATTGCCAAGTAGTATTCCATTATTTGTATATATCACTTTTTATTTTCCTTTTACAATGTAATGAACTTTTAGTGTTTTCCCACTTTGGGGCTATTTTGAGAAGCATGGCTATGAAGATTCATGGACATATTTTCATGTGTAAATATATTTTTATATCTTCTGGGTAAATAAGTAGGAATGGAATTTCTAAGTCATAAAGCAAATGTATATTTAACTTTTTAATTATCTGTAAAACTCTTCAAAACTTACTGTGGAGGTCATTCAGTCCTTCAGGCTGAAATAAAGGGACACTAGACTGTAACGTAAAGCCATATGAAGAAATAAAAAACTCAGGCAATAACCACATAAGTAAATATGAAATCCAGGAATTTTGGCTTGTAACACTTCCTTTTGTTTCCTGTATGATTTAAAAAGGCAAATTCATAAAACAAATAGTCATAAAACTAAAGCAATGTATAAAGATGTAACTCAGAACAGTAACAACATAAAGGAGTATTATGTAAATGAAGAAAGATGGATTCTGTGTAGTGGTCTTGTGTGTTAACTTCTTCATAGCAGCCTGTGTCCATTAGGAAAATCTGCAGGTGCCAAACTCAAATTCTTACTTATCAAATTGTTTCAAAATATATCACCAATGAGGACTTTTTAGGCATTTAGTGTTAACTTTTGTTTACCTGCTAAACTGGACCAACATCTGCCCTCAGTTGCAAGTCCCACACAAATTCAGCCCCTTGGAGCTCTGAATGAGAATCCATCACCTAGATATTAATCACCTTCCCTTTCTTTCCTCCTCTTCCTCAGGAATTTGAGAGTTTCCCCTTGCCCTGCTTACTCTCTGGATGCTCCCCCACAATGTTAGCCTTTGAAAAGTGTCCTGATGTAAAGGACTTACCCTCTCATACAAGCTTGTCATTTTATGTATTGATGCTCCAGTAAATAGCTTGTGTATACATTCCATTTAGTGATCAAGACTTTACCTTGGCCAACTGCAAAATATATGAATTCAAACTCACTACAAGTGGGTACAGAGCAGTATAGGAGCAGAGAGTTTCTATGTTATTGAAGGTAAATTGGTATCAATTTAACTTTGAGTGATGGCCCAGAATCTTCAGGAATGAAAGTTTGGGTAACCCCATCAGGCAAAGAACCATGGCCAGGTGAGGTGCTTGTTGAGGTAAAGAGAAAATAGAATGAGTAGTGGAAAAAGATAGTGATAACTATGAACTTTGACTATGTGGCCATTACAGGAAATAGGACTGTAATGGTCATATTTTCCTTGTTTTGTTATGGGTATGCTTGTATATATACATAAAATGGATATCTTTGTTTTCTTCCT
Source organism: Cabassous unicinctus (assembly GCA_029593785.1). Classification (NCBI taxonomy): domain Eukaryota; kingdom Metazoa; phylum Chordata; class Mammalia; order Cingulata; family Chlamyphoridae; genus Cabassous; species Cabassous unicinctus. Next base: position 19,181 of record JAQZBX010042904.1, on the reverse strand, counting down.
AAACCTTTACCCTTGTCAGTTGTATTAGTGTCATGTCATAGTATTTAAGGTTGTCAAGTTTAAGAGTGAATATTTCCCAAGGAGTTGCACTCTATTCTGGAGGGAATTAGTGGATTTCTGGTTGCACACAGGACAGTTGAATATTGTTAGGTGGAAATACATAAATGTATGTTATTGTTTTTATTTAGAGACTAAGTATGGTTTAAGGTGATGTGTATGTCTGTCAAGTGAGCAAGAGATGTACTGTGGTGGTTAGGCTAATGGTTCAACTTGGCCATATAATGCCCAGTTGTGTGATCAAGAAAGCACAAGGCTAATTGTAATATAAGGGCATTTCATGTACTTTAATCTTTAGTGAGCTGATTGTATAGATGGCTGGTTACATCTACAATCAAACTAAGGAGATTGCCATTGGCAATGAGTGATGTCTTATCCAATCCATTGAAGGCCTTAAAGGGGGAAGTGATTTCTGCATTCAGAGAATTTCCATCTCTACTTCAGACAGGAAGCATCACCTGGGAACTCATTAATGACCTTCACTGGATCCACTGTTTTGCAGCTTGCCCTGCAGAATACAGACTTGTGCATCCCCAGGATCACATGAGATAATTTTATAAAACCTCATGCTATTTTCAGATATCTTCTGTAATTCTGTTTCCCTAGAGAACCCTGACTAACATACCACTGTTATTCAGCATTGGACTGGAAGTCCTTGCCAGAACAATTAGACAAGAAAAAGAAATAAAATGCATCAAAATTTGAAATGAAGAGGTAAAACTCTTCATATTATCATATATGATATGATCCTATATATAGACAATCCTGAAAAATGCACAACAAAACACTTAGAACTAAGAAATGAATTCAGCAAAGTGGCAGCATTCAAATTCAACACCAAAAATTCAGTAATGCTTCGATACAAAAGTGATGAACAATCAGAAGAAATGAAGAAAAATATCCATTCACAGCAGCAACTAAAAAATCAAGTATTAATGAATTAACGTATCCAAGGATGTAAGGACATTTACACAGAAAATTCCAAGACATTAGTAAAATAAATTAAAGAAGACTTAAATAAATGGAAGGATATTTCATTTTCATGTTGTGGAAGACAAAATATCATTCAGGTGTCAGTACAACCCAAAGCAATTTTTAGATTCAGTTCAATCCAAACTAAAAGTCCAACAAGCTTCTTTGCAGAAATGGAAGTCAATTATCAAATTTATATGGAAGAGTAAGGGGCCCCAGATAGGTAAGGCCATCTTGAAAAAGAAGAATGAAGTTGGAGGACTCAAATTTGCCAATCTTAAAAAAGCTTACAAAGTCATGGTAATAAAAACCACATGGTAGTGGCACAAGGATGAATATAGGGAACTATAGCATAAAACTGAGTTCTCAGAAGTGATCCCTCACATTTATGGCCAACTTATTTTTTTCATGAGGAGGAATAGACCACTACATTGGTAAGAATTATCTCTTTAATAAATGATACTGGGAAAACTGGATCACGATGGGAAAAAAGATGGACCTCTATCTCACACCATATACAAAAATCAACTCAAAATGGATCAAAGGCATTAATATAAGAGCATGAAATATCAAACTTATAGAAGAAAATGTAGGAGAGCATCTTCAGGCCCTTGTCTTAGACAACGATTTCTTAGACTTTACACTCAAAGCACAAACAACCAAAGAAAAAAACATAGATAAATGGGACCTCATCAAAATTAATAATTTATTGCTAAAAACACTTTATCATGAAAGTTAATCAATAATGTAAAAAATGGGAACCACATTTTCAATAAAGGATTAATATTCAGAGTATATAAAGACCTTCAACTTAACAACAAAAAGACAAACAACATAGTTAAAAATGGGCAAAAGACTTTTACAGACATCTCTCCAAAGAAGATATACAAATGGAGGGAAAGTACATGAAAAGAGGTTCAACATCATTAGCCATCAGGAAAATGCAAATCAAACCAAAATGAAATGCCATTTTACACCAATTAGAATGGTTACTATTAAAAAATTGAAAATAACAAGTTTTGGAGAGGAAGTGAGGAAATAGGAACACTCATTCATTGCTGGTGGCAATGTAAAGTGGTGCAGCTGCTGTGGAAAAGAACTTGGTCATTCTTCAGAAAGCTAAGTTTAGAATTAACACAGGATCTAGCAATGTCACTACTTGGTATATAAACCCAAATAATGAAAAGCAAACACTCAAACAGATATTTGCACAAAATAAATATAAAATAAAATAAGAAGACACTGGGGAAACATACAAAGAAGTTGTAAACATAAATAAAATATAACAGATATTAAAATGATGAAAGGCACAATGAAAGAAATTTTATTTTGTTTTTGGGGAGGTTTTTAAAAACAGAAAGCTACAAGTATGGCACAAAAGGATCACTGGTGTGGAGTGTTAGTGTTTGGGGATGTGTGGGGAAGGATGCACCTGGGGCATGCCTCCATGGAATATAAATGTGTTCATGTGACCATGAGGTGTGATCTAGTGGGTGGAGACTCACACAATAACAAACAAAATATTAAATTTCCATCCTGGGGAGTCCTGCTACTTTCTCTAATAGAGTGGCAGGAATCTCTAGCGTACATAGGCAGTGACTAGTGAAAGAGGACAGGCCCTTGATATTAATTCTTGTACATATCAACTTTATTGTTATAAAATTGAAAGCCTAGTAAGAGATACCTCCTGAAAACCTCCTTTTAACTCAAATGTGGCTTCTGTCTAAGCCAAACTCAGCATATAAACTCATGTCTTTCCTCCAGTGTGGAACATGACTCACAAGGATGGGCCTCCCTTGCACCGGGGGATTATTACCAAGTGCCAACTATTGATGAACTTCCAAAAAGACTTAGACCAGAAAAAGGAAAAACTAAATAACAAAAAGTTTTTACTGCTAGGGGATTTAAAAGTGAGTCATGAGGTCATTCCAGAGGTTAAACTTATGTGCATCTCAGGAGGATCTCATTGACTGCCACAGTAAACAATACCTCAAGCAGGGGATTTCCTGAGAGCTCTAGAAACATCTGGACACTATATGCATAAGAGACAACCACAGGATATTGACACCCCTTGATGGGCCTTACCTTGGAATATATATTAACCTCTCTTCCCAGTGTAACAGAGTTAGACTCACTTATAAGTTTTCTACATATGGTTCTTCTGCCATATGAATCTATATTTAGCATCATACCCATTATGTCCCAGAAACTTACATCTGGCTGTTCATATGCCTAGTGAGCCCTGAATCTCAGAAGAGTTGCAGCCAACACCTACAGTCCAGTTCATCAAAATTACCCAAGACAACTAACAAAATTATTATGATGGAAAATGTCCATCCCAAAAAGCAGAGAGTATCTACAATGGCAAGTAAGACCATCTATCTGCCCCCATGGGATCTAAACATCTTCTCAATCAAAGCAGAGTGGGCCCCACTATCCCAAAATCCTCAAGATTGAGAAATGAGCAAACATAAATGGAGAATGCAAGTAGAGCCCAAAGTAGACTTATTATTATTCTAGTAATGGAAGAACTTGTAATATTGATATAAAGACAGTTGTTACAAGAAGGTGTGACATGAGGGGGAGGGAAGAATTGATGCAACATGGGATATTTTGGGGACATTGGAGTTCTTCTGCATGATATTGATGGATACAGGCCATTATACTTTTTGTCAAAAGCTAAAAAAATTGCATGGTGCAAAGTGTAAACCACAATGTAAACTATAGACCATGGTTAGTAAAAATTCTTCAATATTTTTTCAATTGTAACAAGTGTACCACAATAATTAAAGATGCAATTAATAGAGGAAAATGTGAGAGGGAGAGGGGAGAGGTACATGGGAATCCCCTATATTTTCTATGTAAGTTTTCCATAATCTAAAACTTCTTTAAGCATAAGGAAAGAAAATAAAAATATTACTACTAACTATTGAAAAAAACTATGGGTTTTTGCATAACTGAACTATACCTGAGTTGCATTGTTTAAGAAGCATTTAGATATGTACAATTGAGCTCAGTGGATAGATATAACTTGAAGATATATATTTGCTTGTTTTTAAAATATAGCAGGTAGGGAAGTGGATGTGGTTCAAATGGTTGGGCTCCCATATACCATATGGGAGGTCCTAGATTTGGTTCCCTGGGCCTCCTGTTGAGGGCAAGCTGGTCCACATCCATGGAGAGTTGACAGCCCATGCCCACACCCATGGAGAGCTGACAGCCCATGCCCATGAAGAGCTGGTGCAGCAAGATGATGCAACAAAGGGAGACAAGCAGACACAGAGGAATCGCACAGCTAATGGAAAGAGAAAGCAGACAGTGAGTACAAACAGTAAGGCAGAGTAAATAAATATATAAAATAAAATAAAAATATAGCAGGTATTCATTTCTCTGCAACTTTATGAGATTAAGAATTAATTTCTGGATAGAAAAAAAGATAAATTGCCGGGAACTGAGCCTCAAGAAGCAACAATTAGAAGTTGGGCATACAATGAGACAAGTTCAATGGCTATTGAGAAGAAAGTGTCAGAAAGTAAGGAAAAACCCAAAACTGTGGTTTCCTGGAAGCTAACAGGAGAGTTTCTGGAAGGCAAGAACCTTCAATGTGCAAATTCTTCTACATCTCTATAAATGGCAAAGGTTGAAAAATGTCTACAGGTGATTTCTCTAAAAATATTTGAAATGATATGAAAGTAATAGTGAATACCTAAATAAAATGTATCACAGTGCAAGAAAGTGTAAATGTGTGATCTCAATGATATGAAATACTTGAAATCAACACATTCACAAAGTGAAAATCTACCAGGGGACAGGGTGGTGAAAGGGAATAGTAAATTAAATGCTTAAAAGTTATGCAGTTTTTATACCTAAACATCCTGCAGCACTGCACATCCCAGTAGTGACTAAAATTGTATGTTTCCCCATCCCAATTTCTAGCCAACATGATTGAGGTAGTGACAAAATGCAACCCAAGTGCTCCCACCTCAATATTGTCTTCCTGGTTGAAAAAAGGACAAAACAGAATTCATGAAAGGCCATCTACCTGTGGCTGGCCTCTGCTTCATGATCTCTGCTTATAATACCTGGTGTGGCCAGGGAAAATTTGTTGGTCATCATGGCTAATTATAGACTTCTGAAATATTTGAGGAAATAAATATAGAAAATTTACCAACTATTATTTGAGGAAATAATTACAGAAAATTTACCAATTCTTATAAGCCATGGTTATCAATATTCAAAGGACAACATACCCAAACAGAATAAATCAAAATAGACCTACTCCCAGTCACCTTCATTTCTGAATGTCAAATGACAGAGATAGAGAGAATTTTGAGAAAAGCAATGTATCATTTACAAGGGAACCTCACTAAGACAAAATGCTAGTATCTCATCTGAAACAATGGAGGTGAGAAGGCAGTGGCGTGATATATTTAAGGTACTGAAAGAGAAAAATTGCCTGTCGACAATCCTTTAATCAGCAAAACTGTCATTCAGAAATGAAAGTGAGTTTGAAGTCTTCACAGACAATAAAAATGGAAAGAGTTTGTCAATAAGAGTCTGAATTTACAAGAGATTCTAAAGGGTGTGAGACAGCCTGAAAGGAAAAGACAAGGGTGAGAGGCTTGGAGAAGAGTGTAGAAATGAAGACTAACTAAAGTTTTACAAAACACAATTTTAAGATATGACAACAGAAAGCCAAGTAATAAAATGGACAAAGTAATATTGCCTTAACAGTAATAAGATTGAATGTTAATGGATTGACCTCCACAGTTAAAAGACATAGATTGACAAGAATCCATAGATGGATAAGAATATGTTCCATTTATTTATTGTATAAAGTAGACTAATATTAGACATGTGGAAACAATAAGGCTGTAGGTGAGATGTTGGAAAAATATATTTCACACAAATAGGCATCAAAAAAGTTCTTGAGTAATGATACTAATATTTAATAAAATAGGTTTTAAATGCATAACTACTATAAGAGAGGAAGGTCACTATATATTAATAAAAGGAACAATTCACCAAGGCAAAATAACAATAATAAATACTTGTTCACCTAATCAAGGTGCTTGAAAATCCATGCAGTACCATGGGAAAAACAGAAGGGAGAAATAAAAGTCTCTACAATAATAGTCAGAGACTTCAAAAAACCACTTCCAGCATTGGATAGAACATCTAGAGAGAGAATAAAGGAAAAAAGAAAATGAGCACTATGACAAATGACCTATACATAAGATACAGTTATAAAACATTACACCTCAAAACGGTAGGGTATGTATTCTCCTAAAGTGCTCAAGGTTGTTTTCCCAAGATAGACCACATGCTGGGCCAAAATGTCAAATCTTAATACATTTTTAAAAGCTTGAAATTATAAAAATCACTCTATTTCTTGATAGTACAATAAAGCTGGGAATAAATAACAGGCAGAGAAAAGGAAAAATTAAAAATATATTGAGATCAAACAACACACTCATATAATCAGGGGGTGTATTAGTCAGGGTTCTCTCAGGAAACAGAATCAACAGGAGATATCTGTCAATAATATGAGATTTTATGAGTCTCTCAAATGACAATGGGTATGCACAAGTCCAAGTTCCACAGGCAGGCTGCAAACCAGGGGCACCAATGAAAGTCCAATGAAGGGTCCTTGATAAGATTCTGGGAGAAGTTGGCTGTCCAAAGACGAGCTGGGAAATTCTCTCTGAATATTGAAATCACTTCCCCTTTTAAGGCATTCAACTGATTGGATAAAAGCATCACCCATTGCTGATGCAATCTCCCTGATTGATGCAGATGTAATCAGCCACCCATGCAGTAAACTCACTGGTGATCGAAATCCATAAATGCTCTTGTATTACAATTAGACCAGTGCCTGCTGGACCTAACACCTGGACACAATTACCTGGCTGAGTTGACACATTAGCCTAACCATCACAGTCCACACCTTGTCAACTCAGCAACCATACACATTACCCTAAACCATACTTAGTCTCTAAGTAAAAACAATAACAGACAAGCATACATATATATTTCCACTTAACAATATTCAACTCCCCTGTGTACAACTGGAAACACATTAGTTCCCCACAGAATATGGTGCAATTCCTTGGGTAATATTCAATCTTAAATTTGACATCCTTAAATATTATGACATGAAATTAATACAACTTTTCATATGATAGGGGAAAAGGTTGGGGAAGAAAACAAAGAAATTCATTTTGTGTACATATACAATCATACTCACAAATGAAACAAAGAAGGATTCATGACTATTACAGTCTTCATTTCTGTAACTGGTCACATGGATGAAGTTCATATTCATCACTACCTTCTTCCACTTCCTATTCCATGTTCCTTTTACCTTCAGCAAGCACTTCAGCTGGCCGTGGTTCTTTGCCTGGTGGGGTGACCCAAAGTTTCATTCCCGAAGATTCTGGGCCATTGTTAATCCTGCTTGAATTGGTTTGTTGCAATTTTCTATTGACTTTAATCACAGGGTATGGCGGTACTAGGAGATGCCCTAGAGGATCTCCTGCATTCCAGGCAAACTCTTCTTTAACCCCATTATGGAGATGTAGTCCTATTTCCCTTTGATAGTGGGGATCAATCACCCCAGCCAGTACAGTAACTCCCTTCTTTGCCTGCTGATTCACAGGTAAGAGAAGCCCAAAGCTGCCAGGTGGCAGTCTTAACTTCCAGTTCATGGAATCACTGTTGTGTTCCCTGGGTGGCAGAACTCCTCTTTTTGGGACTAAAACCTATAGACCAGCGTAGCTTAAGGTTGCAGGTACAGGAAGCAAAAATTTTCCTAGTAGGTCACTAAGGGTAATAGTGAGAGGTGCCACTCCCATTTCCACCCCTTGATTCCTGGACCCATGAATCCTGGTTATGAGAGAAACAGCACCATAGAGAGGATGCTGATTTAGAGCATACACAGCCTCCTGGAGAACATTGCCTCAGCCCTATAATGTATTGCCACCTAGTTGAAAATAATTGAGTCTTCAAAAGGCCATTCCACTGTTCTGTTAATCCAGTTGCTTCAGGGTTATGGAGAACATGGAAGACCAGTGAATTCCATGGGCATGTGCCCATTCCCACACATCATTTGCTATGAAATGGGTTCCTTGATCAGAAGCAATGCTGTGTGGAATGCCATGGTGGTAGATAAGACATTTGGTAAGTCCACGGTTGGTAGTTTTGGAAGAAGCATTACATGCCAAAAATGCAAACCCATAGCCAACGTATGTGTCTATTCTAGTTAAAGCAAATTGCTGCCTCTTTCATGGTAGAAGTGGCCCAATGTAGTCAACCTGCGACCAGGTAGCAGGCTGATCACCTTGAGGAATGGTGCCATATCAGGGGCTGAATATGGGTCTCTGCTGCTGGCAATTTGGGCATTTGGTAATAGTTGTAGCCAAGTCAGCCTTGGTGAGGGGAAGTCCATGTTGCCGAGCCCATGCATAACCTCCATCCCTACCTCCATGGCCACTTTGTTCATGAGCCCATTGGGCAATGACAGGAGTAGCTGAGGAAAGAGGCTAAGCATTAGCCACAGAGTGGGTCATCTTGTCCACTTGATTATTAAACTCTTCCTCTGCTGAAGTCACCCTCTGGTGATCATTCATGTGGGACACAAATATGTTCATGTTTTTTGCCCACTCAGAAAGGTCTATCCGCATAGCTGTTCTCTAGACCTCCTTGTCACCAATTTTCCAATCATGTTCCTTCCAAGCCCCTGACTATCCAGCCAAACCATTGGCAACAACCCATGAATCAGTGTACAAATGCACCTCGGCCATTTGTTCTTCCAAGCAAAATGAACAACTAGATGCACTGCTCAAAGCTCTGCCCACTGGTAGGATTTGCCCTCACTGTTATCCTTCATGGATGTCCCAGAAAAGAGCTGCAGTGCTGCAGCTGTCCAATTTGGGTGGTACCTGCATATAATGCAAAACCATCTGTAAACCAGGCCCGAGTTTTCTCATCCTCAGTCAACTGATTGTAAGGGACTCCCCAGAGGCCAAAGCTGGGGGCTGGGGAAGAGAAGGTAACATGGCAGGGGTGGTGACCATGGGCATTTGGGCTACATCTTCATGTAACTTGCTTGTGCCTTTGGACCTGCTGAGCTCTATCTCATATATGCCACTTCCCCTTTAATATTGATTGCTGCTGTGCATGCCCACCTTTATGGTTTGGTGGGTCAGACAATACCCAGGTCATGATAGACAACTCTGGTAACTTGATGGCCCATGGTTAAGAATTCAGTCTCTACTAAGGCCCAGTAGTAAGCCAAAAGCTGCTTCTCAAAAGGGGAGTAGTTATTTGCAGAGGATGGCAAGGCTTTGCTCCAAAATCCTGAGGACCTGCCTTTTGATTCCCCTGTAGGGGCCTGCCAAAGACTCCAGACAGCATCTCTATTTGCCACTGAAACTTCCAGCACAATTGGATCTGTTGGATCATATGGTCCAAGTGGTAGTGCAGCTTGCACAGCAGCCTGGATTTGTCATAGGTCCTCCTCTTGTCCAGTCCCCAATCAAAACTAACAGGTTTTCTGGACACTTGGTAAATGGGCCAGATTATCACACCCACATGAGGAATGTGTTGTCTTCAAAATCCAAAGAGGCCAACTATACATTGTGCCTTTATTTTGGTCATAGGAGGGGCCAGGTGCAACAGCTTATCTTTTACTTTAGAAGAGATATCTCAACAGGCCCCACACCACTGGTCACCTAGAAATTTCACTGAGGTGGAAGGACCCTGCATTTTTGTTGGATTTATCTCCCATCCTCTCTCACACAAATGCCTTACCAATAAATCTAGAGTCTTTGCTACTTCTTGCTCAGTAGGTCCTATCAACATGATATCATCAATATAATGGATCAGTTTGATGTCTCATGGGAGGGAGAGATTACCAAGGTCCCTGTAGACAATCTTATGACATAGGGCTGGAGAGTTGATATACCCCTGAGGCAGGACTGTGAATGTATAATGCTGGCCTTGCCAGCTGAAAGCAAACTGTTTCTGGTGGTCCTTACTAATGGCAATTGTGAAAAAATCATTTGCCAGATCAGCAGCTGCATACCGGGTACCAGGGGAAGTTTTGATTTTCTCAAGCAATGATACCATATCTGGGACAGCAGCTGCAATTGAAGTAACCACCTGGTTAACTTTATGAAAATCTGCAATCATCCTCCAAGATCCATCTGTTTTCTGCACAGGCCAAATAGGAGAGTTGAATGGGGATGTGGTGGAAATCACCACCCCTGCATCCTTCAAATGCTTGATGGTGGCACTAATCTCTGCAATCCCTCCAGGAATCCAGTATTGCCTTTGATTTACTATTTTGCTAGGCAGGAGCAGTTCTAGAGGCTTCCACTTTGCCTTTCCAACCATAATAGCCCTCACTCCATGAGTCAGGGATCCAATGTGGGGATTCTACCAGTTACTGAGTATGTCTATTCCAATTATGCATTCTGGAATTGGGGAAATAACCACAGAATGCATCCAGGGACCCACTGGACCCACTGTGAGATGGACCTGAGCTAAAACTCCATCAACCACCTGACCCCCATAAGAGTCTACTCTGACTGGTGGATCACAGTGATGTTTTGGATCTCCTGGAATTAATGTCACTTCTGAGCCAGTGTCTAATAATGCCTGAAATGTCTGATCATTTCCTTTTCCCCAATACACAGTTACTCTGGCAAAAGGCCATAGGTTTCCCCAGGGAAAGGTGGGAGGATGATTAACAGTATAAATTTTTGGCAGTTCAGCAAGATCCTTCCCCAAGGGGACCTGGCATTCTCCTCATTCAAGGGGCTTTGGGTCTGTAAACTGTCACAAGTCTGGGAATTGGTTAAGGGGCCTTGATTCTCTGCATTTGTAATCTGAGTTAGGGTTTTGTTCACTCGACCTAGAACTCTTCTGCTTATACAGATCCAGAAGAAATTTAGTAGACTGCCCATGTATTTCACTTCTAGGTACCCCATGATCTATTAGCCAATGCCATATCTCCATGTGACTCATACTATTCTTTGTGCTGTTTTGAAACTGTCTGTCATTGCGGTAACCACACTCACCTTGCCTTTGGTGAGTAACAGCCCATACTTGACTTTTACCAGACCGAGATCCGATCATCCCCATAATGTTTAAGGATTCCAAACCATTACAACCCTCCTTACAGTAATATCTGGACTACAGGGAAGAGCAACCACAGAGCTCTTTAGAGAAGATGGAGTTAGTCTTAAAATTTATTCCTCACAGTCCTGGTTAAAGGTGTGTCTTCTGGACATTTCTGAGGTGAGTGGGCAGGTCTCACATGGTAAATCCATTCTAGCATTCCAATCTCTCTAAGCATTCCCCTCATCTACTGTATACCAGGGCAAATCAGGCATCTCAACATCAGACATGCTAGGCCATCGTTTGGTCCATGTTTCAGTCAGCCAACCAAACAAGCTGATAGAGCCCTTTCTAACCACTTGAGCTACAGTGTTGAATCCAGAATTTCTGCTTAGTGGGCCCATATCAATAAATTCAGTCTGATCCAACTTTATATTCCTTCCACCATTATCCCATACCCTTAGTATCCATTCCCACACATATTCCCCTGATTTCTGTCAATATAAGTTGAAAAACTCATGCAGTTCTTTCAGAGAATAGCATACTTCCTCATGGGTCACACTTTGTATTCCACCATTGGGGGCTTGTTGTTATTTTAGTCTAGTAATAGGTCTTGAAGACAAGAGGGGTGGTGGGGGTGGGTAAAGAGAAGGATTAGAGGTGTCTTGCATGTTACTGACCTCAGGGCATTCCTTTGCATTTTCTTCTGGTGAGACAGAATTTATCTCTTCAGGCAGGGGTTGGAAGGTAGATTCCTCAGGGCAGACTGGAAGCTGGGCAGTGCATGCTGGAGTTTGGCTGGTACCTGCCTAATGGCTGGGAGGAAGTCCAGACTCTCTGGAGCAGGCTGGAGGCTGGGCAGTGCATGCTGGAGTTATGCTGGTACCCAACTCTGGTTTGGGAGGAGGTCCAGACTCCTTGGGGCAGGCCAGAGGCTGGGCAGTGCAGGCTTCAGTTTGGCTGGTACCCACTTCAGGGCTGGAAGGAGGTCTGGACTCCCTGGGGCCGGCCTGAGTCTGGATGATACAAGGTTGACAAGGTTTGGGCTCCACAGGGCAGGCCATCACAGGTTTATCTGGTAAAGTCTCAGCAGAATTTAGAGTTCCAATGTCCCCACCAATATTATCATCATCCCATATGTCTCCATTCCAATCCTCAGGGTTCCACTCCTTTTCCAATCAATGCCTTCACTTTAATTGCAAAAACCCTGTGAGGTTGAGATTTTAGTTCCCTCTGTAATTCTGCTAATAGTACAATGAGAGTCTGGGTTTGATTCCCAGATATCTCAAGTCTGTGGCTACAGGAGACAAGATTTTCTTTCAAGACACACGTAGAAACGTTCATATTATTCATGCAGCATCTAAGTTTCAAAATATAAGATTTTAGCTCACCTTTCTTTTGTAACTGTATCCAGAGTATATAGGAGGAACCAGCCAACATCATTATAAGTTTTGACTCCACAAAATTCTGTTAAGGTGTTGAAAACACTCTCACCCAGATCCTTGCTTCTTACAAGCATGGAAGTAGGGGAATCCAGTGATGCTATTTTGTGTATCTCTATTGCCAGCTCATGCCATGGACTGTTAGCAACCTCTTCATTATTAGAAAGGGAGTCATTAGTACACTTGATTCCAATTAGAGTAGAGAGCCAATTACAAAACTACCAGAACCACCTCAGACATCCAATGTTTAAGAGTCTGTTCCTCAAGAACCACTCCTGGTACCCAACTGTATTAGTCAGGGTTCTCTTAGTAAATAGAATCAACAAGAGATAGCTGTCAATAATATGAGATTTAAAGAGTCTCTCACTCAACCATGGTAATGCACAAGTCCAGGTTCCCAAAGCAGGCTGCAAACCAGGGGCTCTAATGAAAGTACAATGAAGGGTCTATGAAGAGTTTCTGGGAGAAGTTGGCTGTCCAAAAATGAGCTGGGAAATTCTCCCTGAATGTTGAAATCACTTCCCCTTTTAAGGCATTCAAGTGATTGGATAAAAGCATCACCCATTGCTGATGCAATCTCCCTGACTGATGCAAATATAATCAGCCACCCATGCAGTAAACTTGCTGGTGATTGAAGTCCATAAATGCTCTTGTATTACAATTAGCCTGGTGCTTGCTGGACCTAACACCTGGACACAATTACCTGGCCAAGTTGACACATTAGCCTAACCATCACATTGGGTCAAAGAAGAAATTTCAAGAGAAATGGGCAAATATCTTGAGATGAAAGAAAATGAGAACACAACTTATCAAAACTGGTGGGATACAGAGAAGGCAGCACTGAGAGGAGTTTATATAGCCCTTAATGCTTACATTAAAGAAACAAGAATGAGCTAAAATCTAAGACATAACTGCATACCTAGAGGAACTAGAAAAAGAGCAGCAAACTAATTCCAAAACAAGCAGAAGGAAAGAAATAAAACTCAGAGCAGAAATAAATGAAATGGAGAATGAAAATTGACCTAGAGAATTAACAGAACCAAAAGTTTATTCCCTGTCATGATTAATGAATCAACAAATGCTTTGCTTGTCTAACAAAGAAAAACAAGAGAAAATGCAAATAAATAAAATCAGAAATGAGAAGAAATTACCACTGCTTCACAGAAATAAAAGTGTTGTAAGTGTATACTATGAACAAGTGTATACCAACAAACTAGACAAGATTGATGAAATGGAGAAATTCCTGGAAACACATGAAAAACTCACACTGACCCGAGACAAAATAGAAGAGCTCAACAAACCAATCACAAGTAAAGAAATTGAAACAGTTATCAAAAACCTCCCCCAAATAAAAAACAAAGAACAGATGTCTTCACAAAAGAATTCTACCAATCATACAATAAGATGATAAAGTGGGTTTTATTTGAAGTACACAAGTGTGGTTCAGCACTAGAAAATCAATCAGTGTAATACACCACATCAATAAATTGAAGATAATTCACATGATCATTTCCATAGATGCAGAAAAGGCATTTGACAAAATACAGCATCCTTTCTTGATGCAAACTTTCCAAAAGATAGGAGTAAAATGGAACTTTCTCAATATGATAAACTGTATATGTGAAAGACTCACATTTAATATTGTACTCAATAGTGACCTGTGGCCTGAATAGCTCGCAGTGAAGTTTACACTTTATGCAGTTATTCAGCTAATATACCTTGGTACTGAAATTTGAACTATACTGTTGGAAGACTGGTATTATTTAAACTGTTGTCACTGAAATTCATGCAATCATAACCAAGAAAATAAGGAATATATGTATAACAGCTGAGGGCATTATTCAAAAGGATGTAGTACATACTGAAACATTTTCCACTGAGATAAGAACAAGACCACTGTCTCCAGTGTCATTTAATATTGTGCTAAAAGATCTGGCTAGTGCAATTAGTCAAGAAAAAGAAATAAAAGTCACCCAAATAGGAAAGAAAGAATTGAAGCTCTTTTGCTATTTCCTGATGATATGATGCTATATCAAGAAAATACTGAAAAATTTGCAACAAAACTACTAGAACTAATAGAAGACTTCGGCAAAGTGTTAGGATACAAGATAAATAAGCAAACATCAATAGTGTTTCTATACACTACTATGAGCAAGTTGAAGAATTCAGAAAAAAAGTTCATTTTACAATAGTAACTAAAAGAATCAAATATCCAGGAAAAAACATAACCAAGTACATAAAGGACCTGCATTCAGAAAATTACAAAACATTGTTAAAAGGAACCAAAGATGACCTAAATAGATGAAACAGCATTCTGGGTTTGTGGATTGAAAGACTAAATATTATTAAGATGTCAATTCTAACCAAATTAATTTACAGTTTTAGTGCAATCCTGATAAAATCTCCAATAACCTTTTTATAGAATTGGGAAATACAATTATCAAATTTATCTGGAATGGTAAGGGCCAACAAATAGCCAAAACATCCTTAAAAAAGAATGAAGTCGGAATACTCTCACTTCCAGAGTTTAAAACTTACTTTGCTACAGTGGTGAAAGCAATATGGTACTGGCATACAGATAGATTGAACAATGGAATCAAATTGAGAGTTCAGAAATTGATCATCACATCTATGGGCAAGTGATTTTTGGCAAGGTTGTCCAACACACCTAGAAGAAAATGTAGGGAAACATCTTCAAGATATTTCTCACACCAAAAGCATGAGAAATGAAAGGGAAATTAGAAAAACAGGACGTCCTCAAGATTCAACACTTTTGTGCTTCAAATTATTTTGTTAAGATGGTAAAAAAAATAAAAAAGCTGCCTACTCCATGTGAGAATACTTTTGGAAACCATATATCCAGTAAGGGTTTGGTTTCAATGTTATGTAAAGGGACCACACAACTCAATGACAAAAGGAAAAGCAACCCAATTAAAAATGGTCAAAATACTTGAATAGAGATTTTTCCAAAGAGAAAATACAAATGGCCACAAAGGCAATGCAAGTATGCTCAACATCACTAGCTATTGGTGAAATGCAGATCAAAACTACAATGATATATCATTTCACACCTTACACAATGGTCATTACTTTAAAAATCAGAAAACTACAAGTGATGGAAAGGATGTGGAGAAATAGGAACACTCCATCTCTGCCGGTGTTATGTAAAATGATGCAGCCTCTGTAAAAGAATTTGGCACTTCCTCAGGAAGCTAATTATAGAACTGCCTTATGATCCAGCAACCCCATTACTGGGAATATATCCAGAAAAACTGAAAGCAAAGATGAAAACATGTTTGCACATTGATATTTACAGCAAAATTGTTCACAATTGCTAAAAGATGGAAACAACCTAAATGCCTGTCAACCAATGAATGGACAAAACAATGAGGTATATACATATGATGGAATACTATTCAGCTGTAAAAAGAAATAAACTGTGGAAGACATGACAACGTGCATGAACAAGGCTATTACCTTGAGTGAAATAATCAAAAACAAAGTCAAATGTTGTATGGCCTCATTGAAATTAACTAAATTGGATGAGTAAACTTAGTCAATCTATAGAGAATAGGTAGGAGAAAGAATATGGGATGAGAACAGGGAGCTGATGACACATGTATGTAGAATGTTTAATAAGGTAAATTTTAAATCAGTGGAAATGGATATAGTTTATGTTAACTCATTTTAATGCATATAACTAATACTGCTGATTGTAAATGTGATTGTGGCTGAAAAGAATAGTCTAGAGAGATTAATGTAAATTGAAAGACAGCTAGAATATAATCTATAGGCTATATAATACAGTGATTTTGGTGGTAGATGAGTATTGTGGTTAATTACATAAGTAGAAGTATGTTCTATTACAAGGTATTAAGTATATGGCAGTACTTGGGAAAACACAGCTAATATAACTTATAGACTATAGTTAGTAATATTGTAATATTTTGTAGCAAAGGCAAAATATGCACTATATCAATGCTAAAGGTAAATAAAAGCTATGGGTTTTATTTTATGAAATATTAATATGATAAAAAAATTTTCCTTCATTGTCTTCATTAACAAGGAGACCTTAATCATGTCAATAATCTGTGCTCATTTATTCATCTTTCTGAACATTTGAGAAACAATTGATTTGGTTTGGGCACTAAATAAGATATATGGTCCTGGAGAGAATTTTTAAAGTAATGTTACCATAATTTAAGTTGTCTTTTGTCTATTATTTTATTTTTTGAGGTTTAAATAATATTTATTATTTTATAAAAAGAAAACAAAAATAATCCAATAAAAATAAACTTCACAGGAAGTATCTACATTTTATGTGAAAAAGTATATATGTGATGTTTTACTTCAATGTTGTGAAGCCTCAACATACACCTTGGAACAAAATACTTATTTCAAAATAGTCATTTATCCATTTAAAAACTATTCATTGATGGGGGTGGATGTGGCTCAAATGGTTGGATGTCCATTTCCCATATGGAGGGACCTGGGTTCGATTCCTGGGATCTCCTGATAAAAAGAAAAAGAAAAATATAGAAAGTGTGCAGGCCATCAGGTCCCATGAGTTGATGAACCCCCAGGTCCCACACATGGGCGCACCACTAGACCCCACATGCAGGCATTCCAGGCTCCACCAAGCCATGCAGCAAGATGATGACATAAGAGGAGAGTGACACAAGGAACAGCCAAAATAAGATGCACTGAAAACCAGGAACTAAGGTGGCACAGGTGGCAGAACACCTCTCTCCCACTTTGGAGGTTCCCAGGATTGAATCCTGATGAAGACAGGAGGAGAAGAATGAGAAGAGAGGGCAGGAAACAGACACAGAGAATTGTCCAGTGAATGGACACACACACATTCAAAAACAACAAAATGGGTGTGTGTGTGTTAAAATGGATAAAAGCAAATAAATAAATGAATCTTTTTTTAAAAAACTATTCATTGAGTTCTCAAAAATTCCCTGTGTTGGAAATTGAGATTCAAGAAAGACATTAAGTTGTGGTCAAGAAGATTAAATTCTATTGTGGTGAAGTAGATATAAGTAAAAAGTTGGAAACAAATTTGATTTCAGCAGTTGTATGTGTTATAAAATAATATAAGTGTATTAAAACATAAAATATAAAAATATCATGTAATTAAATATAAATATTATACAAAAATGTAGAGAAGGTGATCTAGATACTTAAATACATAGATGATTTATGATAGATATATAGGTAGCAGATAGGTTAGTTAGTAGATAGATGTTGATAAATATCAATGATAGTTAAATTTTGAGAGACTCAGCCACTGAAACCAGGTGACTGATATTCTCCTACATCACATCTCTGAACAGCTTTCTCTGGGATGTGTCTAGCAAGGCCCACTCTTTCTGTGTGAAATCTACAGCCACATCATTGAAGGTCACAAACTCCTAAAACATTACAAAAATTTGTGTTCACTCAGGGCATTACTAACCAATCTCCTGAGTGTGATGCACAAAATGACAACATGAGGAATTAGAAATTGTGTCTACTAAGCTCAATATGTTTTAGGAATTCCAGACAGATCAGTGTTGAACTGCTTTCAGCCTTTCAGAAACACTCAATGACACATATACAATCTGAATACATAAAACTCCATTGTAATGTAATATCACATAATATGTGGTATGGTACACCTGGAAATTTCCCAATAAACTTGTAATTACATCTTCCTGATGCTGATTATAAAATTTGTACATGAGTTTTCATAACTAAACCACCTGTTTCCACCAATTTCAAGTAGCTTTACAGACTCATCTTAAGAAAAGCACCATCTATGATATGTCACTTTTGAACAATGAGTATGGTAAGATTTTTCTGCTATATAGATGATCTCACTTTCCTTCTTATTGTTGTATTGAAAGATGTCCCTAGCCTGACCATTCCAGTGATAGGTTACCTCCCATTTCTGGGGCCTACAACTCCAATTTTCAATGTCTTTCTTGTATCTTTATCTCATCTGTCTGTTAAAGATTGAAAGAAGCCCCTTCATTGCTGCTTTGTCTCCCCAAATCTTCAAATAATTTCAGAGGGACATATATTTTATTCTAACTATTATATGCCTCCTGAATGCACAGCCAAAATTAAGGAAAATACTTCCTTTGCAATGCATCCATTTATAAATTTGAATAAATTTGGTTTACAAATTTAATGTTGGACAATTGGGAAATACAGTGGTAAAGAGTACTTAGTTTTCTTTTGAATATTTCAAAATATTTTCCATAAAACTTTGAGAAAATTTAAATTGGAGAATATAAAGAAATAATTCCTCATTTCTTCTATTCATTAATCTTCTCTAATACTTCTGGGAACAATGCACAGCCCTACATTCCAGCACCTGTAACACTGGATTGATTGAATGTACCTGATGAAACCTCAACTTCCCTACTGACTAAACTGCTCTTACTAAACCCTACCGCCTCTATGCACTGCATGCCTAAGCCAATTTTAGGCACTCACATGATCTATATGGGATCATTTTTCCAATGAGGCCATGGGTATGCTGGGAAAAAGAAAACATACCTCATCTTTCCAGAGAACACACAACATTTATGGGAGCTG